>CM039732.1:26717409-27007487 GCA_022539455.1 Dendrobium nobile | reverse complement strand
GGGTTTGTTGTTAGAGTTTATTCTTTATTTTCGCATCTAGGTACTACTAGGTACCGCACATTTTTTCAAGTAGTTCGGATGGTTCGTGTTACGGTTATCGGGTAAACAGAGCACACGTTCTCTTCAAGTCGGTGGGGTCAAAATGTGTGATGCCCCAAGATCTAACTTGGAAAGAATGTCAATCAATTACTCAAACAATTTACCAGAGTTATCTAAAACCTTCAATTAACAGTCTATCAAACATCTATAAAATTTAAAACATCAATATACAAGTCGATTCAAACTCAAAAGATCATATACAATACTCAGGACTACGCTACAATCAATCACCAGTTCTGAAATCTATCCTGAGTACAAAAGAATCACTATCAATCAAAAGACAAAAACCTGAAGATCTGGATCAATTCCTATCTTCTGCTCCCTTGCCCTGACCTGAAAATTCAACCACATATAATGAGCTTTACAAAGCCCAGCAGGTCACCTAATACCTATAACTGAAATCAAAGCACGGCTATGCTATCAATATGCATGTCAGTCAATCACAGTCAATCAAATCTATATCAGTCAATGGTCAATGAATCGGTGCAATACGGAAATCCATAGTCAATAAAACCAGTCAATGCAGCAGCAGACAAATCAATAAATCAAGCTCGATCAATTCAAATCAATTTCGAAGAAATCCGTACATAGAAGAAAATCAGTCAATCCGTCAGATCAATCAAATCGTCGAATCAATCAATCCGATAAATCAATCGCTATCAAATCAAATCAATACGGTCTATCAGTAATATCTATAAGCGAGATCAATAAATCCATAGGCAGTAGTAACGATGAATCTATAAGCAGAAATCAATGAATCTATAGGCAACAGTATCAATGATTCTATACTATTCATGTCCATGCTATCAATGCAATATCTATATCCATCCATTTCTATTTCAATGCTCAATGTCGATGCACAGCAATCAATCAGTGAAATCAATGAAACCGTACGATCTAGTAAATCCAATCAAAGTCAATAAAACAGGAATCTATAAAACAATGAATCTATAAATCAATACAGTGAACATGCAATTCAATACTATATACTGGACAAGTAAAATCAACTGGTCATGTTGCTGTTGTAGAATCCGTTGCTGTTGTAGTACGTTAGTCTATCAATAAGAGTCGTCACTCTTTTTTTTTGCCCGTCGGCCGCCCGTCGGCATATAAAACTCCTTATAACTCCCAATCGTTATATCAATGATCAATGGTTTAAAAGAAAGCCCGTCGGCCCACCATCCTGTACAGGTCAATATCAATCTTCACCAACGTTCAACCAGGTTCCACTTAGGTTCCAGTATCAATAGTCAATCAATAATCAGTTCAATAATCAATCCAATAATCGATGTAATAATCAATATTAATCAATCCAATACAATCATATCAATAGTCATACACATTCCAATTCAATCTATCAATTCCAGAAAAAAATTCGGAATCATAGGAAAATCGGCAGCGTAACGGCAGTCGGTCAAATTTACACAAAAATCCTGCAAAAAGACACAATTTCCAAATTCTACCAAATTACAAATAGAATATTCACGACATCAATGCAAGACTATTATTCTATAGAAATCAAATCAAATCAAGTCCTGATTATTTTCTATTCGATTAAAATCGCGTAGAATCAATTCCGACCGGTAAAATCTTCGCAGAAAAAATACTCAAATCGTGTGTCATAATCATATCTATAACATATCAAAAGTTGTGCGGTGAAAGTCGTGTCAAATCAAAATCACGTCGAAAATTCGACTACGAAAACACAAAACGGATCATAACTCAGTCAAAACTCAATATCTTTGAAAACAGAAATAGGGTTCGGAGTCCTTACCACGAGATCTTCACTTTTCCCAACAGCGGTGTCGGACGAAAAGCGCTCCGCGGCCTCCAAAACCAAGTTTCATCTTTTTTCCTTTTCTCTTTCTCTCTCTCCTCAAACAGATATTTTGTAGTTAAAATGATTTTCCTCTCCTCAAAACGAGCTGATTTACTCATATCATTAAGCAAATCGGCCCGGCCGATCGCCAAATCGTCCCGGGACGATCAGACAAAAAAATCGTCCTGGACGGTTCCCAGGACTATTTCAGGCCGATATTTTCTACAGTGCAGATCGGCCCTGGACGATCCCACTATCGTCCCGGACGATTCTGAGAGGAAAAATCCAAATTAGAGAGGAACAGTAAGGGAACGAGGTCTCACAATCTCCCCACCTTAGAAAAATATCGTCCCGACATTTCCCTACAGGTACGAGACAAAAACAACGCAAAACAAATCGATCCAAATCCAAATCAAAACTCGTCGAAATCCATACAAACACACAATGCAATCAATCACATATCAATATGCATGATCAAATGTCAATATCAATTGGTTAGTTAAATCAATCTTACCAGTAGAACTTTCTGTACGTTGTTGATCTGCATGATGCTGTAGACTGTAAACACGTGGCACCACTGGAGGAAGTGCAGGAGGTCGTGGCGCAACTGTCTCCCTCTGATCTCTGACAGCTCTATCATCTATCCGGTTCCCTGATCTCTCACTGTAAGTCCTCGGGCCAACAGTCCTCTGCTGTCCTGAACCCGTGCCAGAATCAGTCCGTCCACCCAGTCCTTTCTGAGGACAATCTGCTGCTCTGTGCCCTTGCTGTCCACAATGAAAGCACTGCCCCGTCAACAGGTAGCATCGACCTGCATGTCGTTTACCACAGTGAACACATGCTCCAGAACTACCAGACGATACTACCGATGCAGATCGCGGTACAGATCCCGATGTAGATCCTCTCGAACTATCATATCTGCTTTTCTTCTCTCTATCTCTATCAGAATCATCCCGTCGTACCTCATCTCTCCTCCTCCTGGTATCCTCGTACCTCGATACCGGTGTCGCCAAGTCAATCTCTATCAATCGGGCCCGCTCCACTAGCTCAGAAAACTCATGTATCCGGAAGGGTACTAGTGGATGCCTCAGCTCTCTGTTCAATCCATGTAGGAATCTATAGCACTTTTCCTCGGGAGTAGGAATCAGATGAGCAGCGTACCTCGAAAGTGCAGTAAACTCGGCCTCGTACTGCATCACTGACTTGCGGCCTTGCTCCAATCTCATGAAAGCTTCCTGCATCTGTCGCTGAGCTGACGGCGGTACAAACCACATCCTGAATACTGCAGTGAACTCATCCCAGGTGATCTCAGCATTGGTCTTCCCCTGGAATTTCTCTCTTTGCTGTCCAATCCACCATCTCTCCGCTTCACCCTCAAATAGGAACACAGCTAAGGGTACTTTTCTGTTTCCCGGACACTGCATACTATCAAAAATCTTTTCCACCCTCAGGATCCAATCCTCAGCAGCCTGGGGTCCCACACCTCCCTTAAACAACGGAGGCTTCAGCTTATGAAACATCTGCAAGTGTCTATCCACTTCTTCCTCTTTGCTCCCACTCATTTTGCTCTGAGCATCCTCCATTACATGTGCAATCGCAGTAGCCAACTGCATCATACTCTCTGAAGGTACAGGGGCTGCACTGTGTTGCTCATTCGGTACACTTGATTCTGCCGGATGATCCATATCTTTTCACCTGCACAATTCAGAACAGATAATACGAACATGCAATGATGTATGCCAATGAAGCTCTTACAACTACCCAATCTACCCACTTATCAATCCAATCCTACAACTCTGGTAACAATCCATTCTTCCAATAACACTGCTCTGATACCAAACTTGTGATGCCCCAAGATCTAACTTGGAAAGAATGTCAATCAATTACTCAAACAATTTACCAGAGTTATCTAAAACCTTCAATTAACAGTCTATCAAACATCTATAAAATTTAAAACATCAATATACAAGTTGATTCAAACTCAAAAGATCATATACAATACTCAGGAACTACGCTACAATCACCAGTTCTGAAATCTATCATGAGTACAAAAGAATCACTATCAATCAAAAGACAAAAACCTGAAGATCTGGATCAATTCCTATCTTCTACTCCCTTGCCCTGACCTGAAAATTCAACCACATATAATGAGCTTTACAAAGCCCAGCAGGTCACCTAATACCTATAACTGAAATCAAAGCACGGCTATGCTATCAATATGCATGTCAGTCAATCACAGTCAATCAAATCTATATCAGTCAATGGTCAATGAATCGGTGCAATACGGAAATCAATAGTCAATAAAACCAGTCAATGCAGCAGCAGACAAATCAATAAATCAAGCTCGATCAATTCAAATCAATTTCGAAGAAATCCGTACACATAAGAAAATCAGTCAATCCGTCAGATCAATCAAATCGTTGAATCAATCAATCCGATAAATCAATCGCTATCAAATCAAATCAATACGGTCTATCAGTAATATCTATAAGCGAGATCAATAAATCCATAGGCAGTAGTAACGATGAATCTATAAGCAGAAATCAATGAATCTATAGGCAACAGTATCAATGATTCTATACTATTCATGTCCATGCTATCAATGCAATATCTATATCCATCCATTTCTATATCAATGCTCAATGTCGATGCACAGCAATCAATCAGTGAAATCAATGAAACCGTACGATCTAGTAAATCCAATCAAAGTCAATAAAACAGGAATCTATAAAATAATGAATCTATAAATCAATACAGTGAACATGCAATTCAATACTATATACTGGACAAGTAAAATCAACTGGTCATGTTGCTGTTGTAGAATCCGTTGCTGTTGTAGTACGTTGGTCTATCAATAAGAGTCGTCACTCTTTTTTTTTTGCCCGTCGGCCGCCCGTCGGCATATAAAACTCCTTATAACTTCCAATCGTTATATCAATGATCAATGGTTTAAAGGAAAGCCCGTCGGCCCACCATCCTGTACAGGTCAATATCAATCTTCACCAACGTTCAACCAGGTTCCACTTAGGTTCCAGTATCAATAGTCAATCAATAATCAGTTCAATAATCAATCCATAATCGATGCAATAATCAATATTAAATCAATCTAATACAATCATATCAATAGTCATACACATTCCAATTCAATCTATCAATTCCAGAAAATTCGGAAATCATAGGAAAATCGGGCAGCGTAACGGCAGTCGATCAAATTTACACAAAAATCCTGCAAAAAGACACAATTTCCAAATTCTACCAAATTACAATAGAATATTCACGACATCAATGCAAGACTATTATTCTATAGAAATCAAATCAAATCAAGTCCTGATTATTTTCTATTCGATTAAAATCGCGTAGAATCAATTCCGACCGGTAAAATCTTCGCAGAAAATACTCAAATCGTGTGTCATAATCATATCTATAACATATCAAAAGTTGTGCGGTGAAAGTCGTGTCAAATCAAAATCACGTCGAAAATTCGACTACGAAAACACAAAACGGATCATAACTCAGTCAAAACTCAATATCTTTGAAAACAGAAATAGGGTTCGGAGTCCTTACCACGAGATCTTCACTTTTCCCAACAGCGGTGTCGGACGAAAAGCGCTCCGCGCCTCCAAAACCAAGTTTCCTCTTTTTCCTTTTCTCTTTCTCTCTCCTCAAAACAGATATTTTGAGTTAAAATGATTTTCTCTCTCCTCAAAACGAGCTGATTTACTCATATCATTAAGCAGATCGGCCCGGCCGATCGCCAAATCGTCCCGGGACGATCAGACCAAAAAAATCGTCCTGGACGGTTCCCAGGACTATTTTCAGGCCGATATTTTCTACAGTGCAGATCGGCCTGGACGATCCCACTATCGTCCCGGACGATTCTGAGAGGAAAAATCCAAATTAGAGAGGAACAGTAAGGGAACGAGGTCTCACAAAATAGGCTCCACGTGGCGCGAACCAATTCGTTTGCACACACAGAGCTACGTCCGCACTCCGCACCCAATAAAATCTCCTTAGAAGAGGACGGAGCTAAGGGGAGGCCTCTTCCCCCACCCACCCGCCCCCTATTAAAGAAAAATAATATAATTATTTTTTATTTTTTATTGTTATTAATTTTTTATTAAAAAATTTAGTTAATCATATTTATTCTTTTATTTATCCTCTTATAACACGTATTTTTATATGAAAATAAATTATGATCTCAATCATGAAAGAAAAAAATTAAGAAAATATTTTAAAAATCTAATTTGTGTCCCCACTGGAAAATTTTCTTGCTCCGCCACTGAGTGCTCTTTCGATAATCATAAATGATATCTTGAATATGTATGTTATGAATATAACACTTATCTTTCTTATAATAAATAAATTAAGAAATAGTTAATTGCCAATCCCAAAGACAATTATTTGTCTCTACAATAAAAAATTAAAAGAGCTTCTCCTTCATCTCCTCTTTTGAATTTATTTATCTTCATTTCATAGTCAATATTGTATATAAGGTCAAGGCAGATGAACAAAATTGGATGCAACAAATAAATAAATAAGAAGCAAAAAACTCAACAAAAGCATGTTAAGGTGAAAAATATGAACTCTAGAATTAGCAAAAATTGCTTAAATAAAGATATCATTTTTTAATAAATAACATTTTTTTTCTCCACGAAGATCTGAACATAATAAAGATTTAACAGTAAGTTAATCCTCCAATTGCAGCTGAATTCATTATCTTGGTAAGCGGCACACGACACACCCTAAGCATGTGATTGAGTCAAGTTGATTTATGAGTCAGCTCGATAAGAAAGAGCTCATTCGATATGTCCTAACTCGATTCATTAGCTCGTGATATTTAGTTCTCCTATCAAGACATCATCGTAATTTCCTCACTTATTCTTTGTTACTAAGGGCTTCCTCAACATTTACACACTAGTTTAGCCGATGCCTCCCCTCAACAAGATCTTGCCACAGCTTCCTCTCCTCATCGTCGTTGGTTTCCGAAAAAGAAATGTTGTGGCTGAAAAAAAAAAATAACGAAGCAATAGTTTAATAAATGGATAGTTTTAGATGTTAGATATATAAATACCTTTAGAATCTATAACTAATTCAACTAAAACACCACATCCCAGATACAAGCTAATAGGATTCCAGAACGTGCAATATGTAGAAAAAATATGAATCATGTAAAAACACCAAGTTGTAATTACGATTTTGTTCTAGTAGCGATTACAGGTCACTTATGCAGCTCATCCTGATCTGTTAGTCTGGAGCTTTGGCTACCAACTAAGAGGTCTTTGGTTTAAAATTTGTATATGTGATGTGTGTATGAATTTGATTTAATTGTCCTAAATGTCCTTAAAAAAAAGTATAAGTCATTTGAAAAGAAGCCACATGTCAAGGGCAAAAGCTGTAATTCACATAATCCAGTGGGAATCTTTAAGGCCCAGAAGATAACCAATAGATATACAAACTAATTTGAAGGCTTAAAAAACAAGGCCCATTAATGGAGATTTTTTTATGGCCCATATATAAAGATTGAAAGTAGCGCCTTATTTCTCCTAACAACCAAACAATGCACGTACACATAGGATCCAACCAAAAAAAAAAAAAAAAGTAAGCGCTGAGGTGAGCTAAAAAAGTAATTAACAACACGATTCAATTCCATTAGCATTAATTGAAACCTAAAAAAGTACTTCGACGAATTGAGCTGAGCTTAAGGAATTGTTTAGGATAATTTTTTATTGCTTTTTAAAATAAAGTTTTGATTAAAAATTTTTAAGAAGTAATAAAAAACTGTTCCAAACGAACCCCAAGTCCCTCTTGATTTGAGATTGAGCTTGATTGATTAATCGAGTTCGAGCTCAAACTTTATTCTACGAGTTCGAACAAGTTCACTAGCCACTTTTTATTATGAAAGAGAAAATTTGCTTATAATACAAATACTTATTATAATAAAATAATAAAATAATGAGAAATTAGAAAAAAATAAAAAAAATCACTTAGTATAAAAAATATTAGTTATAATTTTTAAATATTTTTTAATTAGTCTGCACTTAAAATCGTGAATGCTAATATATTTTAAGTGCATTTTATAGTCATATTTATATTATAATGCCTATATTATATAACATAGAATTCAAACCTACCTAACTTATCTAGAATCACCTAACCCACTTCCACTCTTTCACATAAACAACTTACATCATTATGTAATTCATGTGTGCATATTAAGGCTTCGTTTGGACGACTTTTTTACTGCTTTCTAAAACGGAGTTTTAGTACAAATTTTTTTATTTTTGTACTAAAACTCCGTTTTAGAAAGCAATAAAAAAGTCGTCCCAAACAAAGCCTAAATCAACACATAACAAATCATCTAACTCATCTTTAAGCTTTCACTTAAGAAGTTTAGACCTAGCTCATCATGTGATTAATCCATCATATTAAGTAAAACACTTAAGAAATCTCTCATTGCTTCATTATTATAACGAAAACCTCGATCTTCTACTATAAATCTTGCCAACCTATACATTATAATTAGGTCATCTCTCATATAGTAGGTCTGACTTAGATACACTTATATCATACTGTAAATTAGAGACGTCAATATTTGTCACGACCCGAAAACCCGACTCGAACCCGAACCGAAAATTTCGGGTTATGGTCAACCCGAACCCGAAATGGGCCAGGTTCGAGTTCAACATTTCGACCCGTTTCAAAAATCCGGTCGGGTTCGAGTTAACCCTTTGACTCGAAATTAACCCGATTTTGACCCGAAAACCTGATTTTGACCCGCTAACCCAAGATTGACCCATTTTTTTACTCGAACAGGAGGAGATAAACCCGTTTTTGACCCGAAAAAGAGGAGATAGACCTGTTTTTGACCCAAAAACTAGCAATTTTTTTGGAAACGGGTCATTCGGGTCGTGTCGGGTTGACCCGGACTCGAAGCGGGTCGGGTTCGGGTCAGGAAAATTGACCCATTTTAAAAAACGGTTCGGGTTCAGGTTGACCCGAATAGTGCCGGATCAGTTTCGGGTTCGACACGAACTCGACCCGTGACCCGAAATTGACACCCCTACCATAAATCTTGCCAACCTAGATACACTTCTATTAATAATATCTTACCAAGTTTGCATTAGAAGAGGCTTCATTATTTGTCATGTGACTCCAATATCAAGTATCAAAGTGATTTCCTTACTTCAAGTTCTATATTAACAGTGTCCTATAATTTCATTCATATGTACTAAATATTTAACTATTTCTCTTATTTTTAGGCATTGAATGTCTCATATTTTAAGAAAATGATTATATTATAAAATAATTTAACATTTAAACTCCTCACAATTGAAATTCAGTGAGGAGCTTTCATGAGTATATTTTTTCCTCTGATTTCATAATACTTTTATTTTACATGTTAAATATTTAAAAAATAATTTATAGTAAAATAATGCCAAATCAAATTAAAAGAATTAATTTGAAACCATCCAAACTTCCATTGAATTTTGCATTGAGAAAAGAATTATTTTAATTAGAAATGAATTCAATAGGCATATGTTAATTAAATTTGTAGATACTTTGAAATAGAAGTTATATATTGTATTTGTGTATGTATTAAATTTTCAATCACTATAAAAATAATTTTATTTGAATAGACATATAGTATAAATTTTGATTGAATAGGCGTATATTATATTTATCTCAAAATAAATTTTATAGCCATAAAATCATTATAATTAAATTCAAATTAGGATATTTTGTTCCTTTTTTTAATATGATTGTTATCTTTGATTTGAATGCATCGAACAAGCTAGAGAAAAAAAAAAAAAAAAGATTGTTTTAGCATGTCATAAGATTCACGATGATAATGAGAGTTTAATATCCTTGTTTTGTACGAGATTCCAGCATATACACAATAAACATATGAGTGATAGAATCATAAGAGAAATTAGATTTTTTATACGAAAAACCCAAGAAAGGGAAAAATAACGGGCCTATCATAGTTGAAATGATTATATTATTATTTATCATTGATTGCAAATGATGCCCATCTTTGAAATAGATACAATGCAAAGAACATATCATTTTGTTGAAGTTGGAAGAGCCATTTAATTAGCATGAATCTAACATTATTAGTGAAGTTGAGAGTTAAAGTTGATGTCAATGAAATGTTTCATTAAGTGATGGCGTGTGTTGGTAATTAGAGATGATAGATATGATGCCAATAGGGATTGGAGTAGTCATGTGATAATAGTAAAAAAAGTATAAGTTGGAGGATTGTAATTAGTGGGCGATAGAGTTTATAGGATTATAGTTGGGTGGTGGTGGTCCAATGACTTCTGGTAATGATTGTCTAAGGAACATAGTCAATGGGATGTAGTGGTCAGAAGGACCATAGTCGAGTGATAGTGGTTGATGGCCATAGTCTGACAATAATAGTTTCAGGAACGTAGTTAAGGGATGTGGTGTGATGCCTCAAGATTTTAATTTGAAAGAATTCCTTATTTAAACTCTCAATTAATTTATCAGAGCTTTTAGTAATCCACTAGTACAAATAATGCCAACAAAAGTTTTCACCAATTTTCATCATTTCCTAGAATTCATATACAATGAAGAAAAAATTAGGAGAATCAACACTGTACATCAGAATATTTTAGTATATTCATCATTCAATCAAAATCCATTTATAATAGACAGAAGTTCAATCAATACATCAATTTATCTTTATCTCTCTACTTTTAACTACAAAAGAATAAAACTAAAAAGTCCATAATATAAAATAAAACTGGAAACCCTGCTCAGTCTCACTCCACTAGGTTCTGGCTGTAATAGCCCGTATTTTAACCGAATCAAATAATTTTTTTTTTCAGGATTTATTTTAATTTCAAATCACAAACTGTCTTCTCCATAATATATATATATATATATATATATATATATATATATATATATATATATATATATATATATATATATTATAGTGATTTAATTACATTAATTTTTCATAATTTTTGGGCACGGGTGCAAACCCTTAATAAATTAATACTTGTCGGTATAAGTGGGGGTTTTGAATCTGCTAGGCTAGGTGTCCGTTTTATAAATTGATTTCATCTGAATTCTCTATATAAAATGAATTATTTTGTAAATATTTTTTATAAATTTTGAAACCATTTTATATTAAAAATTGATGAAATTAAATTATTTTACTATTTTATTATAAAATATCTTAAGCCACTAAAGCCATTAAAATCCCTTTTCTCTTATAATTTCGACTAACAGAGAAATGTAAAGAGGAATTAGAGAGAAAATAGAACCTAAAAATGGAAGGTCGTAGAGGAATTTTTTATGTCAATCATTTTGGAAGATTTGCTTGTATCATTATAAAGAATTATTATACTATTTCTAATATCAATAATTTTGATATTTTTGAGATTTTTTTATCAAAATTGTATTTCTGTTAGAAAAAAAATGAGGGTAATTTTGTATTAGTAAAACTTTTATATTGTAACTTTTTATATGTTATAGAGTTTTGGATAATGGATATTTTGAGTATTTATTTGAGATTTTTATCAAATGATTTTGAAAAAAATAGTGATTTTGACAAATTCAATTTTTTTTTTACATCTAAAAATAATACTTTAGTTCAATTTAAGCTTTATAATATTATTATATATAATCTTTAATAGTTTGATTAACTTTTTAAAATATGATTTTATGCTAAGTAAGATTTTTTGTTGCCTATCTTTATAATATTTTGATATTTTCTAAATTAAGCTCAATTATGCTTTATTTATTTTAAAGCATTGGAAATGAATATTAGTATACGATTGAGTAATAGTTAATTGTTATTAATATTATTATGTTGTGATAATTGCTGAAGTCGCCATGACAGGTAAAGCAAGCCTAGTGATCTGATACCATGTTGAAGCTCATTGTCTTCGACCTGCAAAGAAGAGAAAGGCAGTACGAGGAAGCAAGGAGATAAGAAATCAAGAAGTGAGCTAGAGAACTGTTACTGTTCATATTCCTTAGTTACGGCAACTACAATACTCGCTCATATATAATGAGGAGTTAGTTACAGATGAACGACTCTGATTAACAGCAGAGATCCGACGACCTACAATCAAAGCAGAGCCTGTTAGACGAAATGGAGCAGAGGCGAGTGGAGCTGGTAGCCTAGTGAGAGGGAAGCCGTCTTATGCATACGTTATACTGAATATCATTTGTTCTTATCAATAATAATACATGTGTGGGAAAAATATGTCTAGTTATTCACTAACATTAGCTGGAGACTGATGGGCCGATGAACTTTCATTCAAATATTATAGTTTGGTGTTATTCTTTACTGATTTACATGATACTGATTGGGAGTTATAAGAAGATGATTATTATGCCGATAGATAAATAGTAACGACTCGGAATCTCGAACTCGACCCGTATAACAAACAGGTTGACCCAAATATGAAATTATTTGGGTCGGGTTTCAAGAAGTGTTAGCTTTTGACACCCCTATACTGTACTATTTTATAATTTATAAACTTTACTATTACTACCTACTGTATATGAGTTTTACTATTTCTATACAAATTCATAATCATATAAACATTATTATAATGATTTGATACTAACATGTATATTGCTCATTTATCGTACTTTGAGTTTAGTTATATGATCTGCTTGTTATACTCTTGAGATCATTATATGTGATTAAATGATTTCAAGTCAAAACAATAGAGCAAGAGTGAGAGATTAATCAAGATCCTTCCTATTCAGGTTCTTATTATTTTATTATTCTTTTGTACTCAAGACCAATGTTTTAAAAATCAAATCAAATCAGCTGGTTTGACTGGTTCAACCATGAACCAGTTTAGTTTCCAATGCAGAGAAGTGAAAAAATAAATTGGATTTGCATTGAATAGATGCAAACTAGTTTGAACAATTTGTTTAATTGGTAAACTGCCTAACCAATTTCAATTTGGTTGAACTAGCCTATTCAAGAAATAATTTTTTTTAAAAATAAAATTTTTAATATTTATTTTTATTTAATTAATTTTTAATATATTTTTTAAAATCATAATCTTATATAAATAAATTTAATAAGAATATAATGTTTATAGCTTGATGCATCATGCAACTTTACTTTTTGTTTGTGGTTTGTGCTTTACACTATATAAAGTGATCTATAGAACAACTTAAATTTCTCTTATGATGTGGGACTAAAAATCTAGGAGAATTTTGCATGAGCTTAAAGCCTTAAATTATATTATGCTAAAAAATCACTTTAAGAAACAGTAAGAAAGCCGTCCCAAACGAAGTCTAAGTTGTAATGAGATTAAAGCTAATATCGCTCGGACAAAAAAGAATGCCGATCAAAATGAATACATTTTAAATACATATAATCTATTAAATACATGAGATTATTTTTGAGTTGTTTGCAACTTAAAAAACCCGTAATTTATAATATATCATGAATTTTAATTCTATATTTTGAGTTGTTAATTTGATTTGAAGTAAAATTAATTCAATATATGACCCAACAATGATAAGACTGGGGCTTTGAGCTGGTAGTGTTAATGATGGCTGGTTTTAACAGTAATGGATGATTTGTTGCTATGGTGGTCGACGATGGTATTGATGAGGGGGTGAGACGTCTTGGGGGTGGACGGTGGCAACTATTAGCACACCTGTCACATACAGTTTTAGTTTATATTCTTGTAACCAATTATATGATGACACGTGTCCCTACTTAATTAGTATTCCTATATATATCCGTTGTATGTACACGAATTGCATTAATCAAAATACTATTCATCTTCTTCTTCCTCTCCGACTCCCTATTTCATTTTCTTGGTTTCTTTATGGTATCAGAAGCAGGCCATTCCTGAGCTCCTTTCATGGCCTCTTCCGCTTCGGCAACGTCGTCCTCACGCACGACGACGATTATCGGTGATACCTCCGACAAGCCGCTACTCTATCCCGCCCTCAAATTCATCATCTCCAACCTCAAATGTCTGGTTCCGCATCCTCTTTCCATGGACAACTATCCAATATGGAGAACTCAGATCTCCAAACTGTTAAAGGCGAATGGGTTTGAGTCCTTTCTTGAAGCTCCTCCCACGACCATAACCAATCACGATCCCGACATTCTTGATCCCGAAACCAACAAATGGCTACTTACCGACCGTAATCTCGCTGCCGCCATTTCATCTACTATATCAGCAAATGTCATACCCTACGTTATGCATCTTGAATCTACTCACGAAATCTGGTCGGCATTACAAACCAGATTTCAATCTGCCAACAGATCAAAAGTGATGCAGCTCAAGAATGAACTACAAAACATATGTGAAGTGCTGTTTTTGCTCTAGGATCGTCCAGGACGATCTGGGATCGTCCTGGGACGATCAGTTGAGGATTTGCTCCAGAATGTGTCCAGTTTGCTCCAGGTGATTTTCCTGTAGGTATCGGCCGGGCCGATAGGGACATCGTCCAGGCCGATATGCACTGTTCAAAATATCGTCCTGAGAATAGTTCTGGGAACCGTCCAGGACGATCGAAATTGGTCTGATCGTCCCAGGACGATCTTGCGATCGGCCGGGCCGATCTGTGTATGATAAAGCTGAAATCAGCTCATTTTGAAGAGAGAGAAAATTTATAAAAAATGAAAATATCAGCCGAGGAGAGAGAAAGTCGAGAGCTTTTTTGGAAAAGTTGATTTTCGGGCGACGCGGAGCTGTTTTCGTCCGACGAGACTGTTTGAGATATTGCTGTACGCAAGGTAAGGCACATTCCGCCTTTCTCAATTTTCAGAACCGTCGTGTTTGGCGGTGTTTTCTGTTCGGATTTGATTTTAGCGAGACATTTTTGTCCGTATTTTCCGTCTGGTTCAGTTTTTACCGCGTAACTTTCTGTATGTTGTTGACGTGCCGAGTGTGCACATTTTGGTTATTTTCTGAAGATTTTTGTCCTGGTATTTTGAATTCGGCGGGGTTTTATTTCGACTGTATTTTTCTGTGTAGTCAAAAATTGTCAGTGCAGTAGACTAAATGTTCTGAAATGTTGTTATCTATATTCTGTGCAAATTTGGTAATTTGTGATTTTTAGGAAAAATTGTGTAAATTCCATATACTACCGTTGTGCTGCCCGATTTTTGTCTGATTTCTGATTTGTCCGGATTTCTTCTGAATTGATATGCTATCTGTATATGCTATAAAAAGGGAGTTATAAGGGGCCTGAATCCTAAGCGATTCAGTCAGTGTCTGGGAAATCTGAAATGAGCTCAATCTGAAATCTGATATCTGTTCTATTCCGGATTCGATGAATTCTGTTCTGATGCTATAAGCACATCTGTTCTGGTGCCGTGAGCACAAAGGGAGGCATAAGGGGCCAGAATCCGAGAGATTCTGTCAGTGTCTGGGAAGGGAGGCATAAGGGGCCAGAATCCGTTGAGATTCTGTAAGTGTCAGGGAATCTGTTCTGTTATCTGTTATGTGCTAAATTATTATATATGATTTGATCTGATCTGTATGACACGATTATGTTCTGTTCCGATATGATCTGAATTTCTGATTTCTGTACGATTCTGATTCTGTTAATGTGATACGTCTGACCTGTTCTGTTTCTGATTTGGATACGACTTCTGTTTCCGTACAGTTCTGTTTGATTTGATATTTGTTCAGTTCAGTTCTATTTGATTTGATCTGTCCGTATCTGTTCTGATTTGATCCGTTTCGTTCTGATCTGTCCGATTTGATATCTGTCTGATTCTGTTCTGATTTCTGTACGGATTTCTGTCTGAGGTGTTGGTTTTGGATTCTGAGAGTTTTGATTGGAGGTTTGTTGCTTTGCTGAGTTGTTGAGCTCACTTTCGTTTTCTGGTGGTTTTCAGGTTCTGGGAAAGGGAAGGAAGTCCAGGACTAGATTTCAGAGTCTGATCAGTATAGGTATTGTTTGTACTTTTGATTTTTGTACAGTCATGGCTTTTCTGTTCTGTCTTTCTTTCTGTCTAAAAGCCATGTACTGTATTTATAGATGATTGTTTTGAGGAAAAGAAAATATAGATATTTTGTTCCGCTGCATTTGATGATTCATAGTAGCTCTGTGTCTGTGTGTCTGTTGAGTTGAAATATTTGGAAGATTCAGTTCCGAAACAAATTCCAAAACTAGATCCTGGTCAGTCAGTTCGTTTCGTTGGTGGGTCGCGACCCGGTGCGAGCGGGATCCGTCCCGGTCGGGTCGGGTCGTGACAAGCTTTTTAGTGGTATCAAAGCATTGGTTTTGGAATTTGGATTGTGTAAAACAGAGCTATAGGAAGTGATCTGTAGCGAGTCGGTCTGGGATAGTTTTGGTTTGTTTGACTTTTTATTGTGTTGTTTTTGTGATAGTTTTCCGGATTTTTCTGGATTTTCTGTATGGATCAGCCAGACCCAGACATGACAGACGGGTAGAGTGCCAGTCAGGCAGCACCAGTGGGGAGTACAGCCCCAGTGGCCGGTGCTAATACACTTTCTCAGTTTGCTACGCTTGTTGCTCAGATGATGAGCGAGACTCAGAGCAGAGCTTCTACTGTCAGATCTGATGACATTGATAGACATCTCCAGTTGTTTTTGAGGTTGAAACCTCAGAGATTTGAGGGCGCTGTTGAGCCCAGAGCTGCTGAGGAGTGGCTGAGGAGATTGGAGAAGACCTTCGACGGAATGCAGTGTCCGTCAGACAGGAAGGTTCCATTAGCTGTTTTTCTGTTGGATGGAGAGGCTGAGCACTGATGGGAAGGCCAGCAAGCAGCCAGATTTCAGGGCAGGTTGAACTCTTTGATTACTTGAGAAGAGTTCGCTGAGGTGTTCCGAGACTGGTTTGTTTCCCCTTTTGCACGACAGCAGATGCAGGAGAGTTTTCTGAGACTTGTTCAGGGGAGCAAGACGGTGATGCAGTACGAGGCTGAGTTTACTGCATTAGCCAGGTATGCTCCGCAGTTAGTTAGTACTTCTGCCGAGAGGTGCTACAGATTTCTGAGGGGATTACGAGATAGTCTGAGACAGCCCCTGGTACCTTTTCATATTTCTGATTTCTCTGAGCTTGTGGAGCGAGCTCGTTTGATAGAGAACGACCTGATGGCTACTCAGCAGCGGTGGACTGCGAGTAGGAAGAGATTTGGAGGTGAGGCTTCAGGCAGTGGTTCCTCTGGGAAGAAGAGATTTGTAGCTGGTTCTGGATCTGGTGAATCCAGGAGGAGTGGAGGATCGTCTGGTACTGCTACCAGTACGATGAGTTCTGGATCTGTGAGTGGGGCACCTGTGTGCCAGAGTTGTGGACGGCGACACCTTGGCCAATGCTACAGGATGGCTGGTCTGTGCTTCCGATGTGGTCAGCCAGGACATCAGATTGCGGAGTGTCCACAGACTGGATTTGATCGGCGTTCTGAGTTCCGATCAGAGGGCTCTGTTAGACCTGTCAGTTCAGCAGGAAGACCGAGGACTATTCCTCCTCGCCATGAGGAATTTTCTGGTAGAGGTGGTAGTTCTAGTTCTGCACCACGGAGACCACCTACTGTTCAGAGGGAGCAGAGTAGTTCTGTTGCTTCAGCTCCAGCTCCGGTTCAGCCACGAGTTTACAGTCTGAGTCAGCAGGAGGCTCGTGATGCTCCAGATGTGGTGACAAGTACGATTTACATTTCTGATCAGCCCTGTCGTGTTTTGTTTGACTCTGGAGCTAGTCACTCTTTTCTGTCCGAGCGCTGTTTTGAGCTTTTGCGTTTGGATTCGGTTTTGTTGTCGGTTTCTCTTTTTGTGATTTTGCTGGCTGGAAGTAATTTGATTGCCCGCAAGTTTTGTTTTTGTGAGATTGACATTGCTGGCAAGAAGTGGAAATCAAGTCTGATTTTGTTGCCGATTTCTTCCTATGATGTGATTCTGGGCATGGATTGGCTGAGTCTGTATGAGGCTCAGATTGATTGTCTGAAGAAGTAAGTGAGTTTGCTTATGGCTGGAGAGCGATGTGTATTTCAGGAATTACGAGGTGTTATCTCCAGTCTGATTTCTGTGTTGGAGGTGAGAAGAATGTGGAAGAAGGGATGTCCAGTGTTTTTGGCTTCGGTACGGGATCTGAACCTGGAGGTTGGTTCTGTTTCTGAGATCCCAGTGGTACGGGAGTTTGTTGATGTTTTTCCTGAGGAGTTGGTTGGTTTACCTTCGGATAGAGATGTGGAGTTCTCTATCGATGTTTTTCTGGGTACCGCTCCGATATCAAAAGCTCCGTACAGGATGGCACCGAAAGAACTTTCTGAGTTGAAAGTTCAACTTCAGGAGTTGGTTGACAGAGGTTTTGTCTGTCCTAGTGTTTCTCCCTGGGGAGCACCTGTTTTGTTTCTGAAGAAGAAGGACGGGACACTTCGTATGTGTGTGGATTACAGAGATTTGAACAAAGTCACGATCAAGAACAAGTATCCTTTGCCTCGGATTGACGATTTGTTTGATCAACTTTCCGGATCTTCGGTATTTTCAAAGATTGATTTGAGATCCGAATACTATCAGGTGAAGGTGAAAGAAGCTGATGTGGTGAAGACAGCTTTCAGTACTCGGTACGGGCATTATGAGTTCTTGGTTATGCCTTTTGGGGTAACCAACGCGCCTGCTATTTTCATGGATCTGATGAACAGAGTGTTCAGGGAGTATTTGGATCAGTTCATGATCGTCTTCATCGACGATATTCTAGTATATTCTGCTTCTGAAGATGATCATGCCAGACACTTGAGGATTGTGTTGGAGACTTTGAGGCGGCATCAGCTGTATGCCAAGTTCTCCAAGTGTGAATTCTGGCTGAAGAGCATTTCTTTTCTGGGGCATGTGGTGAGCGGAGAAGGTATTTCTGTTGATCCCCAGAAGATTCAGGCGGTTGCTGATTGGCCAAGGCCGACTACGATATTTGAGGTACGTAGTTTTTTGGGCATGGCCGGATATTACAGGAAGTTTGTGAAGGAATTTTCACAGATTTTGACGCCTCTAACGAGACTAACTCAGAAGTCAGTACCTTTTGTTTGGACACCGGAGTGTGAAGCTAGTTTTCAGAGATTGAAGGACTGTATGACTTCAGCTCCAGTGTTAGCACTTCCGTAAGGTACGGAAGGTTTTCAGGTATTCAGTGATGCTTCACTGAAAGGTTTGGGCTGTGTGCTGCATCAGAATGGAAGGGTAATTGCTTATGCTTCTAGACAGTTGAAACCACATGAGAAGAATTACCCGACACATGATTTGGAGTTAGCTGTTGTTGTTTTTGCTTTGAACATTTGGCGTCATTACCTGTATGGCGTCAGATGTGAGATTTTCACTGATCATAAGAGCCTGAAGTACATTTTCACTCAGAAGGATTTGAATTTGAGACAGAGGAGATGGCTCGAGTTGATCAAGGACTATGATTTGACTATTCAGTATTAGCCTGGTAAGGCTAATGTGGTAGCCGACGCTCTGAGCAGGAAATCTTCTGGATTATCAGGTTTGCAGCTTACTTTTGATGATTTCCTGATTCGAGATATGGAGCGCTTGCAGTTGGAGGTGATTTCCTCCAGTGATTTGGATTTGGCTCAGATGAGTATTCAGTCTTCCTTGCTTCCAAGGATTCAGGAAGCCCAGAAGTCAGATTCTAATTATTCGAAGTTGACTGCTCAGATTGGATCTGGTAAGACTCCTGAACTTCGAATTTCTGATTCTGGTTCTATTTTCTGTAAGAATAGGTTGTGGGTACCTGTGTTTGGAGATTTGAGTAGACCTGTCAATTTCGGATTACGGGTCGGGTTCGGGTCAACCTGGAATTGACCCGACATTATTCGGGTTCGGGTCAACCCGACCCGTTTTTGTAAACGGGTCAATTTTCCGGACCCGAACCGACCCGCTTCGGGTTCGGGTCAACCCGACCCGACCCGCGGAAAAAGACTGACAGCAACGCCGGCCAGCCTCCTCCCGTCCTCGGTCCTCCGCGGCTCCGCTCCTCGCGGACCTCACAAGCTCACCTGCGGACGCGGCGTGAAAAAGGCGCGGGCCCGGGCCGCGCGGCAACGCCGGCCAGCCTCCTTCCGCTCCACTCGGACCGCCCCTCGCGGCCTCGCCTGGGCCTGGGGTCGCGTCGACATGACTCAGAGTCTCGGACTCGCGACCCGTGGAAAAAGCCAAAAAGGCTGGCCTCGTCAGGCGTCAGCTGACTGCTGACGGTGCAGGGCCTGCACATGCAGGCGGCTCGAGACAGCAGAAGCAGCGGGCAAAGAGGCGGGAATAGACCTGTCAATATTGGACCCGACCCGAAAACTCGATCCGAACCCGACCCGTAATTTTCGGGTTTGGGTTGACCCGAACCCAAAGCGGGTCGGGTTCGGGTTCGGAAAACCGACCCGTTCGGGTCGGGTTCGGGTTGACCCGATTGCAACCCGCCCGTCTTTGCCCGCCTCTTTGCCACTGTTCCCGCCTCTTTGCTGCTCTGCTGTCTCGAGCCGCCTGCATGTGCAGGCCCTGCACCGTCAGCAGTCAGCTGACGCCTGACGAGGCCAGCCTTTTTGGCTTTTTCCACGAGTCGCGAGTCCGAGACTCCGAGTCGCGTCGACGCAACCCCAGGCCCAGGCGAGGCCGCGAGGGGCGGTCCGAGCGGAGCGGGAGGAGGCTGGCCGGCGTTGCCGCGCGGCCCGGGCCCGCGCCTTTTTCACGCCGCGTCCGCAGTGAGCTGGTGAGGTCTGCGAGGAGCGGAGCCGCGGAGGACCGAGGACGGGAGGAGGCTGGCCGGCGTTGCTGTCAGTCTTTTTCCGCGGGTCGGGTCGGGTTGACCAGAACCCGAAGCGGGTCGGGTTCGGGTCCGGAAAATTGACCCGTTTACAAAAATGGGTCGGGTTGACCCGAACCCGAATAATGTCGGGTCAATTCCGGGTTGACCCGAACCCGACCCATAACCCGAAATTGACAGGTCTAGGCGGGAACAGCGGGCAAAGAGGCGGGAATCAAAAAATTTTAAGTTAAACGGGTTTTCGGGTTGACCCGGCAACCCGTCGGGTCAACCTGAACCTGACCCGTTTTTGCAAACGGGTCGATTTTTCGAACCCGAACTCGACCCGCTTCGGGTTCGGGTCAACCCAAACCCGAAAATTACGGGTCGGGTTCGGATCGGGTTTTCGGGTCGGGTCCAATATTGACAGGTCTAGATTTGAGGCAGGAGATTCTGTACGAATCTCACCATTCAGGCTATATTGTACATCCAGGCAGTAGTAAGATGTATGCTGATATGAAGCTTTTGTTCTGGTGGCCTGGAATGAAGAAGGATGTGGCAGAGTTTGTGTCGAGATGCGAAGCCTGTCAGTTGGTGAAGGCAGAGCATCAGCGACCAGGTGGACTGTTGCAGTCGTTGCCTATCCCTGAGTGGAAGTGGGAGGAGGTAATGATGGACTTTGCGATGGGTTTTCCTCGATCTTGACAAGGGCACGACGCTATTTGGGTGGTTGTGGATAGATTGACGAAATCCGCCCATTTTCTTTCGATCAGGCAGACCGATCCGGTGGATCGTTTGGCATAGATATATGTGAAGGAGATAGTCAGATTGCACGGTGTGCCTCGAGTGATTGTTTCTGACCGAGACGAACGATTTACTTCCAGACTTTGGAAGGGCA
Source organism: Dendrobium nobile (assembly GCA_022539455.1). NCBI lineage: Eukaryota > Viridiplantae > Streptophyta > Magnoliopsida > Asparagales > Orchidaceae > Dendrobium > Dendrobium nobile. Next base: position 26,985,951 of record CM039732.1, on the reverse strand, counting down.
TTTAGCAAGGCTTGGGTACGAAAGTGCATTTCAGTACAACCTTTCATCCTCAAACAGATGGACAGTCTGAGAGGACCATTCAGGTGTTGGAAGATCTGTTGAGGCTTTGTGTTCTGGACTTTGGCGGAAGCTGGGAGGATCATATCCCGTTGATTGAGTTTGCTTATAACAACAGTTTTCAGTCCAGTATTGGCATGGCACCGTACGAGGCTCTGTATGAAGGGAAGTGCCGTACTTCTTTGACTCTGACTGAGGTCGGAGATAGATAGGAGCTGGGTGCTACTTTCTTTGAGGAAACGGTTAAAAAGATCAGTTTGATAAAAGAAAGATTGAAAGCGGCTCAGGATCGATAGCAGAAGTATTACAATCAGAAGCACATGTTTGTTGAATTTCAAGTTGGTGACTTTGTGTATGTCAAAGTCAGCCCGATGAAGGGTGTGAGCAGATTTGGTCATGTGAGTAAGCTTAGTCCAAGGTATGTTGGACCTTTTGAAATTTTGGAAAGGATTGGAAAATCTGCTTACCGACTGTTGCTTTCTGATTCGATGCCTGACGTGCATAATGTGTTTCACGTATCCACTCTAAGGAAGTGGGTGTCCGACTCTGGGAAGAAGCTGTCAGTTGATGAGGTTGAGATTCAGGAGAATCTGACGTACAAGGAAGAGCCAGAATTGATTTTGGCGTACGACGTCCGAAAGTTAAGAAGTAAACAGATTCCGATGGTTAAAGTCCAGTGGAAGCACCGGACTGCAAGAGAAGCGACTTGGGAGAAGGAGTCTGACATGAGACAGTCGTACCCGTACTTGTTCTGACGCTGTTTGGATTGGACAATGTCGAGGACGACATTTTTTCGAAGTTGGGGAGATTGTGAAGTGCTGTTTTTGCTCCAGGATCGTCCAGGACGATCTGGGATCATCCAGGACGATCTGGGATCGTCCTGGGACGATCAGTTGAGGATTTGCTCCAAAATGTGTCCAGTTTGCTCCAGGTGATTTTCCTGTAGGTATCGGCCAGGCCGATAGGGTTATCGTCCAGGCCGATATGCACTGTTCAAAATATCGTCCTGAGAATAGTTCTGGGAACCGTCCAGGACGATCGAAATTGGTCTGATCGTCCCAGGACGATCTTGCGATCGGCCGGGCCGATCTGTGTATGATAAAGCTGAAATCAGCTCATTTTGAAGAGAGAGAAAATTTATAAAAAACAAAAATATCAGCCGAGGAGAGAGAAAGTCGAGAGCTTTTTTGGAAAAGTTGATTTTCGGGCGACGCGGAGCTGTTTTCGTCCGACGAGACTGTTCGAGATATTGCTGTACGCAAGGTAAGGCACATTCCGCCTTTCTCAATTTTCAGAACCGTCGTGTTTGACGGTGTTTTCTGTTCGGATTTGATTTTGGCGAGACATTTTTGTCCGTATTTTCCGTCTGGTTCAGTTTTTACCGCGTAACTTTCTGTATGTTGTTGACGTGCCGAGTGTGCACATTTTGGTTATTTTCTGGAGATTTTTGTCCGGGTATTTTGAATTCGGCGGGGTTTTATTTCGACTGTATTTTTCTGTGTAGTCGAAAATTGTCTGTGCAGTAGACTAAATGTTCTGCAATGTTGTTATCTATATTCTGTGCAAATTTGGTAATTTGTGATTTTCAGGAAAAATTGTGTAAATTCTATATACTGCCGTTGTGCTGCCTGATTTTTGTCTGATTTCTGATTTGTCCGGATTTCTTCTGAATTGATATACTATCTGTATATGCTATAAAAAGGGAGTTATAAGGGGCCTGAATCCTAAGCGATTCAGTCAGTGTCTGGGAAATCTGAAATGAGCTCAATCTGAAATCTGATATCTGTTCTGTTCCGGATCCGATGAATTCTATTCTGGTGCTATAAGCACATCTGTTCTGGTGCCGTGAGCACAAAGGGAGGCATAAGGGGCCAGAATCCGAGAGATTCTGTCAGTGTCTGGGAAGGGAGGCATAAGGGGCCAGAATCCGTTGAGATTCTGTAAGTGTCAGGGAATCTGTTCTGTTATCTGTTATGTGCTAAATTATTATATATGATTTGATCTGATCTGTATGACACGATTCTGTTCTGTTCCGATATGATCTGAATTTCTGATTTTTGTACGATTCTGATTCCGTTAATGTGATACGTCTGACCTGTTCTGTTTCTGATTTGGATACGACTTCTGTTTCCGTACAGTTCTGTTTGATTTGATATTTGTTCAGTTCAGTTCTGTTTGATTTGATCTGTCCGTATCTGTTCTGATTTGATCCGTTTCGTTCTGATCTGTCCGATTTGATATCTGTCTGATTCTGTTCTGATTTCTGTACGGATTTCTGTCTGAGGTGTTGGTTTTAGATTCTGAGAGTTTTGATTGGAGGTTTGTTGCTTTGCTGAGCTGTTGAGCTCACTTTCGTTTTCTGGTGATTTTCAGGTTCTGGGAAAGGGAAGGAAGTCCAGGACTAGATTTCAGAGTCTGATCAGTATAGGTATTGTTTGTACTTTTGATTTTTGTACAGTCATGGCTTTTCTGTTCTGTCTTTCTTTCTGTCTAAAAGCCATGTACTGTATTTGTAGATGATTGTTTTGAGGAAAAGAAAATATAGATGTTTTGTTCCGCTGCATTTGATGATTCATAGTAGCTCTGTGTCTGTGTGTCTGTTGAGTTGAAATATTTGGAAGATTCAGTTCCGAAACAAATTCCAAAACCAGATCCTGGTCAGTCAGTTCGTTTCGTTGGCGGGTCGCGACCCGGTGCGAGCGGGATCCGTCCCGGTCGGGTCGTGACAACTGTTGACCTCGATTTTGTCCAGACCCGGGCCTAAAGAGTTGACTTAGTCAAATCGACCAAGCCAGACCCTATGGTCCTTCCCAGTAGGTTCAGTGGGTCGAGTCGAGTCTGTTAGACCCGGGCTCGGACCCTGGGTCAACCCAGTTGACCAAGTCAACCAGGGTTGACCACTTAGCCTATTTAGAGCTCAAATTGATTTAAATAAAATCCAATCTCATTCTTGGCTCAAATCCACGTCCCATTGGGCATGATTGACTAGGTTGACCAAGCCAATCATTGACTTGGCCAACCCAAGTCATAATAGGTTAATTATAACCTATTAAGACCCATTTAAGAGCCTATTTAATGCCTTTAACTCTTCCAAACGTTTTAAAGATTCAAAACCACGGCCAAATCAAATTAATTTCCCTCCTAATCAAGCCTTGAGACAATCCTAGCCGTTCCACTTAGGTTTAGGGAGTTTAAATATCAAATCCTTAGGCTATTTTTGGATCTTTTTCCAATTTCTCAGAATCCAAGAGCTCCCGACCGAAACCCTTTCGTGAGAGAGTTCCTGGATCTTCCCTCTACCTTCCCCCATCAAATCCCGACGGCCAAAGCTCGCCGGCGGCGAGATCCCGGCGAGACCGAGCCTTTGAGCCCTTTCCAGACGAATCTCGTTCGATAGAGGCCGTTTCGGGACTTGCGTTCAACAGGAGACTTGTTCTAGAGGAGTCCACGAGTCCAACGAGCCCAAGATCTCCCGAGTCCACGAGGAGGTATATCACAAACCCTAGTTAGAAACACTTAGGGTTAATTAGCATCGTTATTAGTGCATATTAATCCAAATAAAATATCCCCCAACGATGCTCTTCGTGTCTATTGTCTGTGGTTAAAATTTCATGGAAAACCATTAAGCGAATCGAGAGAACGAAGCGATTATTCGTTTGGAGGCTCGGTGGACCGCCTGCATGCACATCCCGAAGATCAGACCGTTGATCTTCGGATCGGCGGTTCGGATCGAGAGGGACCGCAGGTCCGTCCAGCCGCGCGGTCTGCTCGGGTGCCTGGATCACGGTTCGCCCAGATCTCAGCCGTCCGTTCGGATAGGCGCGAGATCGGACGGCTTCTGGCTCTCGTCCTACGTGGATGAGTGAGCCGTGATTGCGGCATCATTGCCGCAATCATGGGACGGCGGCGCAATCATTGCGCCGCCAATCAATGATTGGCCCGCGACCGCGGAGCCAATCCGCGCCCGCCACGTGGCGCACCGAGCCGCCGCCGTTATTTTAAATTAAAAATCTATTTTTAATATATTTTAAACTCAGAAAACTTCCAAAAATCACCAAAAATTCGTTTTTTTTCGTCCGATTTTGACGTATAATACCTCGTTGGATTCGTATCGTCGTCCTCTACACTACAAAAATTTGTTTTTATAAAAATAATATGCATATTTTTTATTATTTAAAAAACAGTAAAAATATATATTTAATATTATTTTAAAAATATTATTTTTATTATTTTATTATTATTATCCTATAATATTACTATTTTAAGTATAATATTAATAAACATGCATTATTTTGATTTATTTATGTTGTCAATTATTATTATTATTATTATTATTATTATTATTATTATTATTTTTATTTTCTTTTAAAAAAAAATCATTTTTAAAATAGGCCTTTAATGACCTTTAAGCTTCAAAAATTCATATCTTTCTCGTTTTCGCTCCGTTTTTAACGCACAACGTCTTGTTTTGAACGTATTTAGATTCTGCACTCTCTGGAATTGGTTTTATTTGAAATTTGTGGGTCTGTGTGCAATTATTTTCAAAACAGTAAAACAGTAGTATTTAAAAATACTTAATTATTGCCTTTCGACTTCGAAATTACATAACTTTGTCGTTTTAAGTCCGCTGTCGACGCACAGCACCTTGTTTTGTATGTACTCTGAATTCTGCATATTTTGAAACTATTTCCAGATAAAAATTTTGCCTGAATTTTCTGTCATTTCAAAAACAGTGAAACTGCACTATTTTAAAAATATTATTTTATTGTATTTAAACCTCGGAAATTCGTATCTTCGCCGTTTTAAGTCGGATTTTGACGTGTAACCCCTCGTTCTTTTCAGAAAAGCGAGCTTTATGTTTTGAAGCCATTTCCAGCCCCTGATTTTGGCTGTGTTGACAGATCACTATTTGGATTCGATTATTCGGGTATTTTTGATATTAAATATTGATTATAACATTATTTTCAGGATACAAACTATTTTCAAATCGTCTAAGACTTCGTTTGGGTGGTCAGTGGGTCTCCCATATACATATCTACTATAATTTGACTTATTTTTAATTATCTTAATTTCCAAAATTCATATATATGTATTTAAGTATTTTAAAACTATTTTGAAACTATCTATATATTAAATCTCTTAATTCCGGGAGATCCGCTATTCCATGAAACTTTAAACATTGGTTCTATGAATGAAGAGCAATCATGGGGGAAAGGATTAGTGGGTGATTGAATTCCAATCATTCACTAATCCCTTCATTAGGTGTCTTTCCTTTTATTTTTCGTAGGCTGCATGTATAGGTCGCACCACGAGCACTTAGTTTAGGCTCTCCTAGATCTAAGGACATGGTGTGTTTATTTCATTTTTGTAATCCCATGCATTTATTACCTGAAGGGTTAGACTAAACATCACTTTAAACCTTGATAACGTAGTGACACCCTAAGGACAATAATTAAGGACCCGTCTAGCGAACTTAGAAGTTTTCTAGGAGCTAGGATAGATCCCGAAACGACATGAAAACTGCAACACTTAAACTTAGTGACATCTAAAACATCACTGAATTTTCTAGGATTTTTTTTTAGGAGCTTTTAAAGCCCTTAGCTAACTAACCCTAATTAACTGGTTAATTAAAGCCCCGAGACCTTCCAGAAAATACAATAAATACATTTTAGGTCAGAAAATTACCCATAATATCTCAAACTGACCAGAATCTGACCCTTGACTTTAGATAAATAGGGTTCTTTAGTTTGGCTCTAGGTTGACCCATAATTTGACTATAGGTGGAAATTACCTTTTTGACCCTAATAAATTATTAAAAATTATTAAAAATCCCAAATCCCCTCCAAACCCTAGGGGATCACTTTCTCAGGTCATCCTTGACTTTTGGGAGTGATTCGACTCAGTTTGGGGCTGATTTGGGCCAAAATTGCGAAATAGGGCCTTCTCCTAATCAATTTAGAAATTTCCATAAATACCCCAGATTTAGAAAATTCATAACTAATTGTAGAAAACTCCAAATTAGGCAAACTCACTTGCATTAGACTCCAATTAGGGTATAGTATTTATTAAAAATATTTGATGTCCAGAAATTGGCCTAGATTAGAAAGTCAACTTTTTGGTCCACCCTAGTCTATAGGATAGGGCCCGAAACTTAGAAAATTCATAACTTTGCCTAGAGAACTCCAATTTCAGTGTACTACCTGGCTAACTACTTGTATTGAGGTCTAGTATTTTCCTAAGATGATAGAAACCTCAGACCTAGCCTATTTCCCATAATGACTTTTTGGACCCTTAGCTTAGTACCTAAGAGGACTCGGGACTTTCTAAAATTGGCTAATGCAATTTAAACTTCAAATATGAATACCTTAAGCTCTTAAAACTGATCAACAAACCGAAATAATTATAATGGATCCTAATCCATTAATATTTGAACTTTGATTAAAATTTCCTTTTCTGGCCTTCAACAAACTACAACTCTAGGCAACTTTAACTAACTACCTAATCTAAGACCTATCCAAGCCACACCAGCTTTACACACACTTAGAATTGTTTGCTAAGGCATCTCTTCTAGACTTAGGTTAGGCCGTTGGGATTTACTTTCTGTTGTGTGCCGGAGCTTTTCGTAGTTTTCACTGCATGCTGTTTGTAAATTGATTGGTGTGTTTGCTTACTTTTTCTGTACTCTGGATGTGAGCGTTAGACTTACCCATAGGTTAGGAACGACATATATATATACTGTTCTTCCGTGCAGGTGGCCATGCTCAAGCTAATAAAAGGGGGGAGCATCATAATGATTTCTAATAATGTTTTATGCAGGTGCTTGCTCAGCTTCCCCCCAAATAAAAAAAATGAGGGCTAAAATTAATAATTATAACTGCACAGGTGGAGCTGCTTAGCCCTCAAAATTAAGAGCATGGCTTGGCACAGGGTCAATGGTGTTAGCATTTTCATTTTCATATAAACTGCTTGGGATGATTTTTACTAGGATAACATTGCAGGAATTCTTAGATTTACTGTTTTTCAATTCATGTAAAAATTTGTAATAATTGTTAAGAGTTGTGAAAACAACTATGAGTCGGGATATTCTTATCCAACTCAGACTCCAAAAGAAGAAGGCATCCCTAAAGGGGAGAGTCTTCTTCCATTTGGAAGACTGAGTTGGATGGCTTTAAATATCCAAAGAGAAAAGGCAATACACCCCTGCTGGGGGAATTGTCTCTTCGTTTGGATATTCAAGCCACGACGGATCCAAGGAGTCCAAGGAGGAGATTTCCAAGGAGTCCGAGGAGGAGAATTCCAAAGAGTCCAAGGAGAAGATATCCAGAAGACTAAAGGTTTGAAGACCCAATATCCCACTCAAAGTTGTTGGCGTCTGTCATAGGCTTAGAAATCCGGGTTGTTGGCAGTGGAGCCCGGCCACTTTATTTTCTGTATATCTGGGGTGTAATAAGGGCAATTTGCCTATGGCCATTTAGTTGATTATTTTGGATTTATATTGATGTGTTTACCTGATTGTGCAGTAGAAATTGCCTGCTTTTCCTAGGTTTCTTTCTTGCATGTCGTTTTTGTTTTCGCCTGGATTTCGTAGGCTCTTCTAAGGACTACAAAATTTTTATACTCGTAACTAATTTCTAAAATTTTAAGTTATAAATAACATAGAAATCTAACGAACCTAGGGAACTGCCGGAATCGTCCGGGGTCGCATGCATATTACTGCATCTTCTCTCTCCTTCTTATAAGACATCTCCCTGCCTGCGGGTAGAGTCGGATAATCTGGCCTATGAGGATGAAGTGCCGGACCTAGGGAGACCCAGTCTTTTCTAAAAATTATTTTATATTAAGCCTGTTTTTAAAATCTATAGCATTCATGAGCTGACGATTCAACTAGCATGCATTGCATTAGTAACCAACCAATTGAAATTTAATTGCATTAGCTAGGAGCATCTGACCTGAAAGTTCGATGGGGATGTTAAGCCCTATGAACTTAGTCCCAAACTAACCAAGAGGGGGGGTGAATTGGTATTTTAAAAACTTCGTTTTTTTTAAACAAAGAAATAAAGTTGCATAAACCAAATCACACAACGGAAATAATGCGGAATTTTAAACGTGCGGAAGCAAGAAAAGAAACACAGAGATTTATAGTGGTTCGGTCGACTCGACCTACGTCCACTCCTTGGAGGCACCCTCCAAGTATTGCACTACACAAAAAGTGACTCTCCTTTAGCCCCCACGGCTAGGTGGAGAAACCCTTACAAGAACCTCCTTTTTGCCACCCCGGCAAGGCAGAGAACCTCTCTCCTTTTGCTTCCTTCTGAAGCTGGCAGAGAACCAGAACCAAAAGCACAACTCCTTACCTCTACCGACCCTTCCACGGACGAGAAACTCTAGACGAAGACGACGCAAAGAGATCCTTGAAGCAACCCTTGTGAAACCCCTCACAAGCTCCCCCTCACAAGATCCTCTCTCTCTCTTCTCTCTCTCTTTCTCTCCTCAAGGTCTTCTTAGGTCAAGGCAGCAGCCAAAGGTCATTGAAAAACGTTGAACAAGAGCTCTTTAAATAGAAGAGCTTCAAAAGAGCTCATTAATTGCAAGTTGCCGACTTTATCGTCCAGGCCGATATGGACATCGGCCTGGCCGATCAGTACAAATTAATGAAGATCGGCCAGAGCATAGCCCTGGATGCCAGAGTGGACGATTGAAAATTAGCTTGATAGTCCAGGCCGATCTCACGATCGTCCTGGCCGATCAGTTCAAATCAGACGAAAATCGTCCTGACAATAGCTCTGAATATGGTCTGGCCGATATTGATCGTCCTGAAGTAACTTAAGGTTTTTGACTAGATCGTCCTGGCCGATCCTGCGATCGTCCAGGACGATATGATCGTATCAATCATCCTTAATTACTTCCTTGATTTCCTGAACAATTATGGCATAATCTGTTAATATCGTCCAGGCCGATCCGAGGATCGTCCTGGCCGATAATTTAAAGATATGTTATACCATACTTGTCCATGGCGGCTACTTCTTTCTGTTTTGAGCTTTTCGTCCTGGCCGATACACGTATCGTCCAGGCCGATCGGTTAACGTTGGCTGCCTTAATCAAGAACCCTTAATTAGACTTTCTGTTTTAAGCTGATCGTCCAGGCCGATACAATATATCGTCCTGGCCGATATGAGTAAAAACAGAATTTCTAATTCTCTCAAGTGTGTGTGTGAAGGGTTACAAAGTATCAGTCTTTTTGATTATTACAAGTGGACTCAAAAGGTAAAAAATAAAAGTACAGACTGACTCAACCCTAACCCTACGCATTCCTGAACTTGGCTCCTTTTTGATTGTCCGATCGTCGATTCCTGAAAAGTTAGAAGCAACAAGCTGTCCAAGAAAAGTAGTGTTTGTCAATCATCAAAACATAAGACATGAAAAAATAGATTTGCAACAATCTCCCCCTTTTTGATGATGACAAAACACATTAAAGGGATTTAATCACAACCATGAAAAAATAACCTCATAAACTTCTCCCCCTTTTGACATATCAAAAAGGAGGGCACATTAAAGCATAGTAAAAGAAATTCCCACTTTTTTTTTTTTTTTTTTTTTTTTTTTAAGCACATCAATGATATAGTATTCCATGTGATTGTTTTAAAAATTTGTGAGTTAATGTGTTACCAATCTTATTTAATCCATAGAATAGGAGAATATCCGTTCATGGTTTACCCTTAGCCAAAACATTGTCTTAGGGTAGAATCGTCTTTTGAAATCAATAACCTAACTCAAATAATTAATTGAATATGAGAAAAAGAATCTACCCACAACTTGGCATAAGGAAAATATCTCCATAAAACAATGAGGTAGATTTGTCACAATCGAACGATAATCGAGATCAAGCCTTTGAGAATCAAAACTTCTAAGTTCTAAAAAGATATAAAAAGAGAGAATAGCTTGCTTTTGAGTGGGCTCATTTTATGCCTCTTGTCAATGTTGTGGCGCTTTGCGCATCCTTTTATAGATTTTTCAATTTTTTGGCGTCTTTGCGCTTCTTTTGTTGGCATCATTGGCCAAAATTTTTTTTTATTTTTGCAAGCTAGATTCCCTTTTAGACCCTTTTAAAAAAAACTTAGTTGTGAATATATCTTCTCAGATATTAGAGAATAGGAGCTCTCTCTCTAACATAGGGAAGAATTACCACAAGCAGGATTAATAATTGAAGACAAGAATAACGAGGGATCATGAGGTGACAAAAAAACTTTTAATCATTGTAAATATAAGATAGATTTGCTTAAGCAAGCTTTTAGAAAGAATCTTAGTTTCATAAGCAATCTTTTATTCTGAGATAGACTTTTGATTAGAAAAGAAAATTATGCCACTAATACTAAGTTAGGTAAAGAGACACAATCACAAGATATTCATACTATCTAGGGATTAAGTGGATGAAAACATATTAACTACAAATTGTTAAAGACAAGACAAGAGATATCATATCAGTGAAGATCTAAAAACTAAGGTAAAAGAAAAAGAAGACAACAAAAAGAAAAAATTTTCATGCATTTATGTCAATCACACCCATCTGGTCCTTAAAGAGCTGAAAGTGTCGAAGGCCAGTGGTTTAGTAAAGATGTCTGCTAGTTGGTTTTCAGTTGTCACATGGTGTAACTCAATGTCTCCCTTAGTCACATGATCTCTAATAAAGTGATGCCTAATGTCAATGTGTTTAGTTCTTGAATGTTGGATAGGATTTTTAGAGATGCATATGGCACTAGTGTTGTCACAAAAAATTGAGATGGTGCTTACATGTACTCCTAGATCCAATACCTGTTGTTTCAACCAAAGAACTTGGGCCACACAACTTCCAAGAGCAATGTATTCAGCTTCAGCAGTGGACAGTGCAACAGAATTTTGCTTTCTACTAGACCAAGAGACCAAGGATTGTCCAATGAATTGACAAGTTCCAGAGGTGCTCTTTCTATCCACCTTGCATCCTGCAAAATCAGAGTCAGAAAAACCAATAATCTCAAAAGAAGTGCTATGTCTAGGGTACCAAATCCCTAATCCTTGTGTCCCCAAAAGGTATCTAAAAATCCTTTTAATAGCAGTCATGTGGGATTCCTTAGGGTCAGCTTGAAACCTAGCACAAAGACAAACACTAAACATAATGTCAGGTCGGCTTGCAGTTAAGTAAAGTAAAGATCCAATCATGCCTCTATACTTCTTCTGATCAACAGACTTACCACTTGGGTCCTTATCCAACGGAGCACTAGAAGTCATGGGAGTGTTAATTGGCTTGGCTTTGTCCATCTCATATTTCTTCAAAATGTCTCTTATGTATTTTGTTTGATTTAGAAAAGTGCCATCTTCCAATTGTTTTATGCTAAACCCCAAAAAGTAAGACAATTCTCCCATTAAACTCATTTCAAACTCTCTACTCATTGTTTTAGAAAAGTCATCACACAAATTTTTATTTGAAGATCCAAAGAGTATATCATCAACATAAATCTGAACAATGAGTAAATCATCTCCAACTTTTTTAAGAAAAAGGGTGGTGTCTACGCTCCCCTTGACAAACTCCCTCTCTAGTAAGAATGTGCTAAGCCTCTCATACCAAGCTCTAGGTGCTTGTTTTAAACCATACAAAGCCTTTTTTAATTTAAACACATGATTTGGAAATTGAGAACTCTCAAAACCTGGAGGTTGTTCTACAAACACATCTTCTTTTATCTCCCCATTTAAAAAGGCACTCTTGACATCCATTTGAAAAAGCTTAAATCCTTTATAACAAGCAAAGGCTAATAGCACTCTAATGGCTTCCAATCTAGCTACAGGGGCAAAAGTCTCCTCAAAGTCTATCCCTTCTATTTGATTGTACCCCTTAGCCACTAATCTTGCTTTATTCCTCACCACCACTCCTGAATCATTCACTTTGTTCTTAAATACCCACTTTGTTCCAACTACACTTTGTTCCTTAGGTCTTTCCACAAGTTCCCAAACATCATTCCTAACAAATTGATTCAACTCTTCTTGCATTGCTATCATCCAAAACTCATCAGAGAGGGCTTGATTAATGGTGGTGGGTTCAGTCATAGAGATAAAGGCAGAGTGGTTCACCTCCTTCCTAAGTCCATGTCTAGTCTTAACTCCACTAGAAAGGTCTCCTAAGATCAAATCCTTGGGGTGACTAGTAGAGTATCTCCAATCTTTAGGCAAAGTGTGTGAAGTTTCTCCCCTTTCATCAAAAGTTTCTATTCCTTGGTTGACTCCTTCTACTCCTCCATTGCTTAGGTGCTCATTCTCCTTCCCCAAATTTTCTACTCCACTTGTAATCTCTCCAACATCATCATCATCTACTCCATGCTTCTTATGATCAGACTCATCAAAAACTACATGGGTTGTCTCTTCCACCATCAAGGTTCTCTTGTTAAACACTCTAAAAGATTTCCCAACACTAGAATATCCTAAGAATACTCCTTCATCAGATTTAGGATCAAATTTTCCCAAGTGAGACTTTCCATTATTGTGAATGAAAACTTTACAACCAAAGACATGAAGGTGGGAAAGATTAGGTGTTCTACCCTTAAGGATCTCATAGGGTGTCTTTTCTAATTTGACTCTAACATTCACCCTATTCAACACATAACAAGCTGTGTTAACCGCTTCAGCCCAAAAGTATTTTGGAAGTGAATACTCAGCAAGCATGGCTCTAGCGGCTTCCACCAAAGTCCGGTTCTTCCTTTCAGCTACTCCATTCTGCTGAGGAGTCCTAGGAGCTGAAAAATTGTGGCTAATCCCCTTCTCCTCACAAAAATCTCCAAATCTTTCATTTTCAAACTCTCCCCCATGATCACTATGGATGGTCAAAATCTCACATCCTAGCTTCTTCTGAATCCAAGTAGAAAAAGTTTTAAACTCCTCAAAAGACTCATTTTTATGAGAAAGAAATCTAGTCCAAGTGAACCTCGAGTAGTCATCAACAATCACAAAACCATAGACTTTCCCTCCCAAACTTGCTATGCTAATGGGTCCAAACAAATCCATGTGAAGGACTTCTAAAGGTCTAGAGGTGCTAATGTCCTTTATGGGGTGAAAAGAGGAGTGAATTTGCTTTCCTAGTTGACAGGCATCACAAAGGTGGTCTTTTGTAAACTTAAGTTTGGGAACACCTCTAACTAGGTCCTTTTGGGTCACTTTCCTAAGGGTTTTCATACTTGCATGACAAAGCCTCCTGTGCCACAACCAAGAATCATCAATGACAGTTTTTAAGCAAAAAGAAGCAGCACATTCAATGCTATTTAAATCAAGCATATAGACGTTGTTTACCCTCTTTCCCTGCAAAATGGTGTTGTTGCTTAAACTTACAATGCATGAATTTGTGAAGAATTGTACGATGAAGCCTTTGTCACAGAATTGACTGATGCTGAGCAAGTTGTGCTTCAATCCATCTACAAGCAAAACATTTTCAATCATAAGGTTCTTGGAATTACCAATTATACCTGCTCCTACCACCTTCCTGGTGGTGTTGTCTCCAAGAGTAACCTTGCCTCCAGTCCTGGATTCTAGTACAACAAACTGGCTAGCATCACCAGTCATATGTCGAGAGCATCCACTGTCCAGGTACCACATACTCTCACGAGGTCTTTTGTGAGAGGCTTCCTGAAAAATTATCAACTGTTAGTTTTAGGAACCCAAGCAGGTTTGGGTTCCTTCTTATGAAGAGAAGAATGCAATGCATGTGTGGTATGCTGTGGATCTTGTACCTTAGGTCTCCATACCCAATGTGAACTATGATGAATTGTACAAGTATGTGAGATATGTCCTATCATGCCACAAGAAAAACATCTAACTCCAGGAAAGGGATTTCTTAAGTGATTTGAGTTATAATGCCTCTCTCTAGGTTTTGGCAATTGATTAATAGTAGAATTCATCCTAGATTTCTTACATGCTTCTAAATCACTTTGAATCTTCAAGTTTGTGTTTTCTAAAATTTCATTTTCAATCCTCAAATTTTTTTCTATTTCTTTTGACTCCTTAAAATCAGATTCAAGAGATATGTGTGATATTTTCAATGCATCATGCTCTTCAACTAACTTACCATGATTTTTATTCAATTCATCAAATTCATCAAGTAAAGTCATGTGATTTGAATCAATTGTTTGATGGTCCTTAATCAAAATTTCATGCTCTTTTTGTAGATTTAAAAATTCTAATTTCAAGCTAGCATGAGTTTTCTTTAATTTTCTATATGATGCATGAATTTTTTCTGAAACTTCAAGAAGTTGATCATATGAAAGTTCACATACCTCTTCTTGATCAATTTGATCTTTTCCCATGAAACACAAGTTTGTAGTTTCTTCCTCTGGTTCAGTCTCAGAAGAATCAGTGCCAGATTCTGCCCAGAAGCTCCTTTGGTTTTTCTTTTTGTCCTTCCTAGACTTTGCTTTCTCATCACCTTTTTCCTTTTCTTTGCTTGAATGATCTTGAAGTGTAGGACAATCGGCTCTTACATGTCCAGGTTTCCTGCATTCAAAACAAACAACATCAGAAGATCCTTTAATATGTTTATGATCCTTACCTTTTCTCCAACTTTGATGATGCTTTTGTTTCTTCCTTAGAAAGCTTTTGAATTGCCTTGTGATGAAGGCAACTCCATCGCTTCCAGACCCAGAAGATTCAGAATCCGATTTGTGTGCCTTCAATGCAATTGTTTTCTCCTTTTTCTTTTCACCTGTATCAAGATTTCTTTGATTCACCCCTTGCTCGTAAGCAATGAGTGAGCCAAGCAAGTTGTCAATAGAATAGGTGTTTAAATCTTTAGATTCAGTAATTGCAGTAATTTTTGCATCATAGGTTGAAGGCAAGCATCTCAAAATCTTGTTAACTTTTTCATAGTTCGAAAGCTCTTTTCCTAGTGCATGTAATGAGGTAGCAATCTGAGTAAACCTAGTGTACATGTCAGAAATCGATTCATGAGGTTTCATACGAAAAAGTTCATAGTCATGCAAGAGAATGTTTAAACGGGATTGTTTGACTTCATTAGTGCCTTCATAAGTAATGCACAATTTATCCCAAATTTCTTTACCAGTTTTGCAAGTTGAAACACGCATGTAATCCTCAGATTTTAATGCACAGAAAAAACAATTCAAACATTTAGCATTTAGTTGAGCTAAATCTCGTTCATCAAAAGTCCATTCGGTAAAAGCAACTTCCGTTTTAAAACCGTTAATTTCACGAGAAGGTGGAGAATACCCTTCTTGTATAAGCATCCACATGCGATAATCAGTAGATTGTAAAAAAGTTGACATGCGAGTTTTCCAGAAATCAAAAGGTAGGTTATCGAACAGAGGAGGTCGGGTAATAGAATACCCTTCCGTAGTGTTGCGATTCCCAAAGTTAGACATGGATCAAATTCAAAAAGTTTTTAAACTTTAATTTTCGAATCAGGAGCTCTGATACCACTTGAAAGTTCGATGGGGATGTTAAGCCCTATGAACTTAGTCCCAAACTAACCAAGAGGGGGGGTGAATTGGTATTTTAAAAACTTCGTTTTTTTTAAACAAAGAAATAAAGTTGCATAAACCAAATCACACAACGGAAATAATGCGGAATTTTAAACGTGCGGAAGCAAGAAAAGAAACACAGAGATTTATAGTGGTTCGGTCGACTCGACCTACGTCCACTCCTTGGAGGCACCCTCCAAGTATTGCACTACACAAAAAGTGACTCTCCTTTAGCCCCCACGGCTAGGTGGAGAAACCCTTACAAGAACCTCCTTTTTGCCACCCCGGCAAGGCAGAGAACCTCTCTCCTTTTGCTTCCTCCTGAAGCTGGCAGAGAACCAGAACCAAAAGCACAACTCCTTACCTCTACCGACCCTTCCACGGACGAGAAACTCTAGACGAAGACGACGCAAAGAGATCCTTGAAGCAACCCTTGTGAAACCCCTCACAAGCTCCCCCTCACAAGATCCTCTCTCTCTCTTCTCTCTCTCTTTCTCTCCTCAAGGTCTTCTTAGGTCAAGGCAGCAGCCAAAGGTCATTGAAAAACGTTGAACAAGAGCTCTTTAAATAGAAGAGCTTCAAAAGAGCTCATTAATTGCAAGTTGCCGACTTTATCGTCCAGGCCGATATGGACATCGGCCTGGCCGATCAGTACAAATTAATGAAGATCGGCCAGAGCATAGCCCTGGATGCCAGAGTGGACGATTGAAAATTAGCTTGATAGTCCAGGCCGATCTCACGATCGTCCTGGCCGATCAGTTCAAATCAGACGAAAATCGTCCTGACAATAGCTCTGAATATGGTCTGGCCGATATTGATCGTCCTGAAGTAACTTAAGGTTTTTGACTAGATCGTCCTGGCCGATCCTGCGATCGTCCAGGACGATATGATCGTATCAATCATCCTTAATTACTTCCTTGATTTCCTGAACAATTATGGCATAATCTGTTAATATCGTCCAGGCCGATCCGAGGATCGTCCTGGCCGATAATTTAAAGATATGTTATACCATACTTGTCCATGGCGGCTACTTCTTTCTGTTTTGAGCTTTTTGTCCTGGCCGATACATGTATCGTCCAGGCCGATCGGTTAACGTTGGCTGCCTTAATCAAGAACCCTTAATTAGACTTTCTGTTTTAAGCTGATCGTCCAGGCCGATACAATATATCGTCCTGGCCGATATGAGTAAAAACAGAATTTCTAATTCTCTCAAGTGTGTGTGTGAAGGGTTACAAAGTATCAGTCTTTTTGATTATTACAAGTGGACTCAAAAGGTAAAAAATAAAAGTACAGACTGACTCAACCCTAACCCTACGCATTCCTGAACTTGGCTCCTTTTTGATTGTCCGATCGTCGATTCCTGAAAAGTTAGAAGCAACAAGCTGTCCAAGAAAAGTAGTGTTTGTCAATCATCAAAACATAAGACATGAAAAAATAGATTTGCAACATGACCCACATAAGTCTAGGACCACTTAGGAAATTCTCTAGATGTCGGTCCTATTTCCAGAAACTGTACCTCCCACCCATCTTTCATAATTGACTGGACAACATGGTTTTGAATCGACTAGGTGGTTAGCTGGCTCCCCCATCCAGGCCGGGATAAGTCCAGATCTTTGCATTGCACTAGTTAGGACACGGGCCTTAGTGTTACTCGTCGAACACTAAGCCTAACCTAGATCTAGGATTCGAGGCTACTACACTCGGTCTCGTAGTATGCCTAAAATAGTAGGTAGGTTCCTTCTTTTCAGGGACCCTAAATCCTACTTATCTGCGTCACAGGATGACGCCACTTCCATCTTTTCTCTCACGCATGTGATCGGATGCCTGACTTTGATTTTCTCCAGTTTCTATTTAGTACCCTAGAGCCTCCGAATGCTGGTATGAGCCATGTATGTTTGATTCACCCCTTCGGACCCTTCTTCCTCTTGGATAGGATTTCCTAGTCTATACCCATGTGCCAATCCCACTTTAGGAGAGGATAATGTATGATCCTTAATCGAGAGTTTTCTCAGGCTCCGGCCTGGGATGTAATTAACCACGGGGGCTTGCGCCCGTGGGAAACTTGATCCCACATCTACTAAACCCCATTCGATCTCTCATATCGGATGGGGGAAACCCGTGATTTGGTTATGTATATTACTATCCATCGGGGTGTGTTGGCGATAGCCTCTATCCCCAATGGTCAGTCGTATGCACGATCCAATCTGCCCTTCCAATCGACCCGTTCGCGCGGTGTTCTTTCGGAGGTCCACAACAACATATCTATGCGCAATCTGTCTATGCAAGATTACCTCATGGAGATCAAGAAAACCGTAGATCTGATTATTTCCGCCGGATGCAACTTTAACAATGAAGACATTATACTTCACATCCTTAACGGCCTCCCTCCTCCATACCAATCATTTAAAACTGCCATACGAACATTACAAACCCCTCTCTCGCTCGATAACCTCTATGTCATGTTAATCAGCGAGGAAATTCACCTACAACAAGATTCTCAAAGATTTTCCATTCATACCGACAATCAAACAGCTCTATATACGAATCGTGGCCGTAGCAGACGCGGACGCGGTCCTCACTCCCAAGCTTCCCAAGTATATTCCAAACCGGGATCCAAATCTTCGATAACATGTCAAATATGCACCAAAAGGGGACACTCCGCCGATGTCTGCTGGCACAGACATAACTCCAAGTACGTCCCACCATCTCAACCCACAGCCAATGGTCAAGCACTCATGGCAGCTTCTGACATTACCTCCACCGACTGGTACCTGGATTCAGACGCCTCATCGCACATGACGAATGGTCAAGACAACATGACACAATCCTCCAATTACAGCGGTTCCGATCAAGTCATGGTTGGGGACGGAAGAGCTATTCCTATCGCTCACTCAGGCGCTGGAATCCTTCCCACCCCCGAGCATAAGCTTCGTCTTTCTAATCTACTTCATTTACCTGGCATTTCTCATAACTTGATTTCCATATCTAATTTAGTTAAAGATAACAAAATTTCTATAACCTTTGATCCTAATGGTTACCATGTCAAGGACTTGCAGACTCACAAACTTCTTCTTCAAGGACCTTGTAGAGCTGGCCTCTACCCTATCACGATCAAGAAAATCGAACCATTGAAGACGGCTCTCGCTACCAGCACGATACATCATCCCAGCTAGCACGAAAGACTCGGGCATCCTCACCAATGCATTCTCGAGACTATTTCTAAACGTCATCCTTTCCTTTGTATTGTCAATAAAAACATTAACTGCACTTCTTGTAAAGCTTGTAAAAGCCATAAACTTGTTTTTCAAAAATCTGTTAATCGCAAAACTTCTCCCCTGGCTTTACTTCACTCGGATGTGTGGGGGCCTTCCCCTGTTCCATCTCAACAGGGTTTTCGTTATTATTTACTAATCTTAGACGATTACTCGCGTTTTGTTTGGACATTTCCATTTACATACAAAACCGAAGTTACTCCGCTCTTTATAAATTTCATCACATTTATTGAGAAACAAACTCAACATCAAGTGCAGGCTGTTCGAACTGACGGAGGGAGCGAATTCGTCAATTATAAGTTTCAGAATTTTCTCAAATCCAAAGGCATTCACCACCAGCTATCTTGCCCATACACGCCGGAACAAAACGGCGCCGCCGAGCATAAACACCGCCACATTATTGACACCACCAGGACTCTGCTCCATACCGCATCGATGCCCCTATATTACTGGCCTGATGCCGTTTTGACTGCTGTTCACCTCATCAATCGTATGCCGACGCCTACCACCAACAACACACCTCCCATTCAACTCATGTTCAACATTAAACTCGACTACGCCTCTCTTCACACCTTTCGGATGCGAATGTTTCCCGCTTCTCCCCAATAATTCTCGTCACAAATTACTGCCCAATTCTACCTCTTGCGTGTTTCTCGGATACACCGACAATTATAAAGGTTTTAAATGTCTCAACCTCAACACCAATCGCATCATTTTGTCCCGGCATGTCCAGTTTATAGAAACTAACTTCCCTTTTGCCAGCTTAAACGCCAACACTAGTCCACAGGATCATCAAATCACACCTCCTTCTTTCCTCATTCCCGCCACTACTATACACCAATACCACACAAGTCCATCCATCGTTACCACGTCTATCAACAACCAACTTACTCAATCTATCGAACCTGCGTCCAATAACCCCGAGCCACCTTCATATCAGCCCAATGCTCCGCTCTCTCCTACCCATACCACCAATCGCCATCCCATGACTACCCGCACTCAAACTGGTTCTCTTAAGCCGGTTAACCGACTCAACTTGTTCAACAATGCATCACAGCAACATGATCCTACGAGCTACATTGAAGCCAACAAACATATAGAATGGCGGACTGCAATGGCTACGGAATTTCTGGCACTTCAAAAACAGAGTACCTGGCAACTTGTTCCCGCTCCCTCCAATGCACCGGTCCTAGGCTGCAAATGGACATTCCGCACAAAGTTGCATTCGGATGGTTCCATAGCAAGATACAAAGCGCGGCTCGTTGCTCAAGGCAACCAACAAGAATACGGGATCGATTACAGCGAAACTTTTAGTCCCGTTGCTAAGTTACCCACCATCCGAGTTCTCTTCACCGTTGCGCTTCACCACAATTGGAAAATACATCAGCTCGACGTTGACAACGCCTTCCTCCACGGTAACCTACAGGAAACAGTTTACATGAGACAGCCAAAAGGCTTCGAAGACCCAGCTCAACCCCATCACGTTTGCCTTCTTCGGAAAGCAATCT
The DNA here is from genome assembly GCA_022539455.1 of Dendrobium nobile. NCBI lineage: Eukaryota > Viridiplantae > Streptophyta > Magnoliopsida > Asparagales > Orchidaceae > Dendrobium > Dendrobium nobile. Next base: position 26,965,629 of record CM039732.1, on the reverse strand, counting down.
ATGGCCTAAAACAAGCATCTAGGCAGTGGTATACCACATTTTGCAATCATCTACTAACTCTCGGATTCTCCCACAGCTCTGCCGATTCCTCCTTTCTAGTCTTCCATCAAGATAATGTCACGATGTTTCTCTTGGTATACGTCGATGATATCCTTCTTACCGGTAACGACGAATCCACCATTTCCATATTTCTGCAAAAGCTCAATTCTACATTTGCGCTTAAACATCTAGGCACCGCAAACCATTTCCTCAGCATCAGAATTCGTCATGACCAAGATAAGTACTTCCTTTCTCAGGAATCCTACGCTCTTTCTATTCTTCAACAAGCCAACCTAGTCAAATGCAATGCAGTCGCTAATCCTTCTTGTACAAAATTACCTGCAGATTTTTCTCCGGACGCCTTCTTCACGACAGATCACACAACCTACCACAAGATAACCGGAGCTCTGCAATATCTTATTATTACGCGTCCCGACATTGCCTATGCCGTCAACACCATATCACATCATATTCATGATCCAAAGCCAGTGCATTTTTATCTCCTCAAAAGATTGCTCCGGTACATCAAAGGATCGCTCCACTTCGGCCTCCCCATATCCAAGGCTAATCTGCTTCTCACAACTTTCTCAGACGCCGATTGGGCGAGTGACCCAATCACTCGCAAATCCACATCAGGTTACTGTACATATCTCGGCTCCACACTAGTATCCTGGACGGTAAAGAAGCAAACCACTGTTTCCAGGTCGTCAACTGAGTCTGAATATCGGGCTCTTGCAGCAGCTACGGTAGACACAATCTGGCTTAAACGACTGCTAGCAGACTTCCTTATCCCGCACGAAGCACCGGTGGATCTGTACTGCGACAACACCTCCGCCATTGCGCTCGCCACCAACCCTGTTTTCCACGCTCGAACTAAGCACATCGAGATTGATCACCGATTCATCCTGAACATATAAGCAACGGTCATCTTCGTCTACTGCCCATAAAAACGGAAGATCAAACCGCGGACATTCTTACCAAGCCGTTGTCCACTCCACGGTTCAAAATTTTGAGAAACAAACTCACAGTCGCTCCCGACCCGTTCGTTTGAGAGGGGCTATTAGCACACCTGTCACATACAGTTTTAGTTTATATTCTTGTAACCAATTATATGATGACACGTGTCCCTACTTAATTAGTATTCCTATATATATCCGTTGTATGTACACGAATTGCATTAATCAAAATACTATTCATCTTCTTCTTCCTCTCCGACTCCCTGTTTCGTTTTCTTGGTTTCTGTAGCAACGATGAAGCAGGTCGACAAGTGACAACAAATGATTTGGCAATTAGTAGCCACCTCAAAATACATTAAAAATAAATTAAATATCAAAATTTAAATATATTATTATTTTACTCCATATTTATTTTTTATTTCAGTTAAATATTGAAAGTTTTAGAACTTTTATATTTACTGCTGAGATACTAACAAACAAAACAGCCTCTGATCATTACATTAGAATTTGAACGCACTTATTTAAATTTACATACTTAATAATTACATGTCAGTACTCAACGTTAAAAAAAAAGCATACCAACACCACCAATTCAAAAGAAAATTCCACCATTCGCATTCCGGGCTCATGTGTTTGTGACACAGAGATTCCTTTCAGAGAGAGAGAGAGAGAGAGAGAGAGAGAGAGAGAGAGAGAGAGAGAGAGAGAGAGAGAGAGAGAGGATTGATTCGTTTACTCGGCCAGCTCCATTTCATCTCCAGGAAGGAGGGAACTGAGCAACGGCAGCAAGTGCGAAGCTTGGAGTTCTCGAAAAGGTTTTGTTTTCTGAATTCCTTCTATCTTCTTCATCTCCAGCTATTGGGGACTCGAGACCTTTTTCCCCCTTTTTTAGTTCCTAAAAGTGGTTTATTGGTTATATTCTTATGTTATATTTTAAATATATATAACTTTTTTCGCTGAGTGTTTGAAGACAGCTTCATTATTTATAAGAATTTTAATCTTTTCTAGAGTGATGTGATCCTTTTCAATGTTATGTGGGGTGTATTAATCCATCTTTTCCAAACTTTTTTTTTTGATTTCTAAAGAGCAAGCTGGGCCTATGTGCACTGTAACACTTGACCGTTTGGTTTTTAGACATTGGTTATTACCCTGTTCTTTTCCTTATTGTAATTAGGAATCTATGGTTAATTGCTATTGTTAACTATATCATTTGAGTAGTTGGTCAGTTTTGCAGGACTTGAATGATGTATTTTTATTCAATTACAAGTTATTTTGCTTCCAGAATTCCCTTCTGCATTTATTAATTGTTGGGTTATTGTTATTTTTTGGATATGATTATGTTTTTGCACCTCTTTTTTACATTGATTTGACTCTATTCTTTTCATTTCTTGATAAAATTTTGGGTTTTTTGGTTGTAAATTAAAATTCATCATAGAATCTGTTCCTTACTGTTCTTACCCTGGTGTGTGAATGTATGCTTTATTTGAAAAATTAAGTTTTTTTATAGATTAAACTTAATTTTTCTTTATATGCAGAAGAAGTCTATGTTAAGAGAATGAAACAGTGTACCTGATTGGAAAATGGAGGATGACTCTAGACCATTTCATGATCTCCTTCATCCATCAAATCAAATGAGATTTATTGGGTTAGTGTTATATTATTGTTCCTTTTGTCATCCATTAAGAAGTTAGTCAAAATTTATTGCTTCTGATTTTATTGCAGACAAGACAACGACTTGGTAGAACTTTTGTGGGAAAATGGGCATGTGGTGTTGCATAACCAAACCAATTGCAGACCCTCAGTGGCAGTTGCTGAATCTAAACAAGCTCAAAAGCCTGAAACTTTGTTAAAATGGGGGGTCTCTGTTGAGAGTTCAAGCGACTTGATTCAAGAAGATGAGACTTCATTATGGTTGCAAAGTCCTTTAGAGGATCCATTGGATGATGAGTTCTCAGAATTCTTCTGTGACATGTTGACTGCTGAGCCTCATCTGAATGATAAGTTGAACAAAGGAAATAAATGTGTGACATTTAGTTCTATAAAAGATAGTGATGGTTTTCCTAAGCTATCCAGTCTTAATCCTCAACATACTATGATGTTTCCTCCAAAATCGCTTGCTTTTGTTTCTGTCAAACACTCGAGTTTTGAGGATGATGAAGTCTTAAATTTCTCCCACGATAGGAAATTATTAAGTGCCGAAATGGAACCAGCAATCAGGAATTCTGGTGGAATTTCATCAGGTGGTGAAAATGTAGTGAGAATTGAAGAATCGTCCTCAATGAGGACAATTGAATCAAGCATTTGTGGCAGCAATCATGATCAAAATCAAATTGAGGCAAGCCTTACTTCAAGCAATGATGGAGGAATGAAGGAGGATTCTCAGTTGGGATCAGCCCAAAATTGTAGGCAAGCAAATACATTTGATCCAATGGTTGATTCCTCATCAGGTGGTTCTGGTTGTAGCTTTGGGAGAGTTGGACAAGAAAACGAAACAAGTCATGGACACAAGAGGAAGGGAAGATATTTAGAAGAAACTAAATGCCGTAATGAGGTCCTTTAGTGTTTTGTTTTCTTTTGATCTCGAAGCTGTATTTTATTCTTTTCGTAGTTGAAACTTTATGCCTTCAAATGTTTAGGATCTCGAGCAAGAGCCAGTTGAAGCAAATAAGCATGCTCAGAGAATTGCTCCTTCACGCAGAAGTCGTGCTGCTGAAGTGCATAACCTCTCTGAGAGGGTAGGATTCCTTAAATATCCAATATGTTGTTGCTTCTAGTTCAGTTCCTTAACATAAATCTTTTATACAGAGAAGAAGGGATAGAATTAATGAGAAGATGAGGGCTTTGCAAGAGCTGATTCCTCATTGTAATAAAGTAATGAAATCTCATACATTCATCACAAGAAAGTTTTATGTACTTGTCCTTATTTATCATCATCATTTAGTATCGAGCTTTGATTATGTTAATATTTCATAATTCTTTAGTCAGATAAAGCATCAATGCTAGATGAAGCCATTGAATATTTGAAGTCACTTCAGTTACAAGTTCAGGTATGGAAATCAACTGCATCATGCATTATTTAGCCTTTGTTTGGGACGGCTTTCTTCCTGTTTTTTAAAACAACTATCTAGTACAAAAATTAGAACTTTGCACTAGAAAGTTGCTTTAAGAAGCAGAAAGAAAGCCGTCCCAAACGAAGCCTTAATCACTAATTTCCTTCATCTGAATCTGATTTATTGCTCGCTGTGGTATCAGATAATGTGGATGGGAAGTGGCATGGCTCCAATGATGTTTCCTGGTGTTCAGCAGTATATGTCACGCATGGGCATTGGAATGGGTCATCCCCCATTTCCACCAATTCAAAATCCATTTCAGTTACCAGGATCCACACTAACTAATGACTCTATACCATCGATTTCTATGCCAAACCAGCAACTGTCTTTTCCTTCCACAGGAATAAATCTACTCAACGTTCCTAATCAGTTGCAGAACATTCATCTTCCCGTGCCATTTTCACACTGCCTTGGCTTCTTCCCTCACATACAGATGCCAATTCAGGTTTGTCAGTTGCATTTATTCTTCTGTGCCCTTTTTATGAATATTCTATAAGATGGTGGTGAGACCTGCAATGCTTTATGGTGGTGAATGTTGGCCATTAAAAGAGAAGCATAATCCTAAGTTAAGTGTTGTTGAGATGAGGATGCTTAGAGATAGGATACGAAATGAGCATATATGTGAAAATGTTGGAGTAGCTCTAGCGAAAGATAAGATTAGAGAGAGCTGCCTTAGATGGTTTGGTCACATTAAACGGAGGTCTTCCGATGACCCGGTTAGGAAAGTTGAGATATTAGATTTGACTTATGTTAAGAAAGGTAGAGGTAGACCTAAAAAGACTTGGTTAGAAAATATTAGAAATGATCTTTCTTTATTAGATTTAAATGAGAATTTGACTTTTAACAGGACACAATGGCGAAAAAGGATTCATGTAGCCGACCCCCGTAGTGGGAAAAAGGCTTGATGTTGTTGTTGTTGTTGCCCTTTTTATGAATATTTTTACTTACTTCTATAAAGGTGATGGACATGTATGCTTATGGATCACAACTGATGCATCAGAATCAGACTGCTGCAGCAGTTGATAGCAGCTACATACCTGCTGTAGGAGCTCCATCTGAAAACATTCAAAGTGGTCATACAGGTAAGAAGGAAGACATTTACTTTTTGGTGTTCTAGTTGATGAAAATTTACCTTAGCTACAGCACTTCGAATTTAATGAACAGATTCCTATGAAACACTTGGCATGGCCAAAAAGTTTACTTTGAACTTATCCATTTTTCCCTCATTTACATTTGTACCTCACCTTTCTATTTCTTCTTTTATAAGGGTATCACATTGAACTCGTCTTTCATCCAATTTTATTTTACTTTTACTAACTATATTTGAGCTAGATATTCCTGTGGCTGGGAAAAAAAATGAATTGAGGAACAAATGAAAATTCATTTTTAATGGTTTGAATCTTATACCATTAGCTAGTATTTGTCTTTATCTCCCACATGGTGCAGATGGTGACAAAGGGAATAAAGTCAGGGTCTGTTAGCACCAATTAACTCTAGCCATTAGTGGACCTTTCATTAGTTTTTTGGCTCATATAACCATACTTCGCAATCATACATTCTTTAGAATTTTGTTTCCATTAACAACGATACATTTCATATCATTATCTGAGCTTGTACCTTTTTTATTGACGTTAACAGGCTAACGGATGAATTATTCAAATTTGAAGCATACGAGCTAAACCTCACAGCTCTTTGAATCAACTGAAGTGAACCAGAAGTTTAGGACTAGTATCCAATTGGAAACTTTGCTCCTCATTCATGTTCTACTTCTGTGGCATAATCCTCTTCTGGTTAGGCCTTTTGGGCATTTATGGAGTACATAATTGTATTAAAAGCTATATTAACTTCTAAAACCTCCAGTAGGCCATAAGTTTAAAGTAATGATATTGTTATTATAATGTTTTAATGGATATAAAGATCCAGAAAGTATAGAAATTTATTTCTTTTATATCTAATTCCAACTAGTTAGAGTCAATTTTATCAATTCTCATTTTTCATTGGATCTTATTGTTCTTAATGAGTGAATGTGAGCATGCAAAAAATTCAAATTAAAATGATTGTTTCACATACTGCCAACAGTTTTTTTATTGCTGATATTGTCATCTTACCATCTTAGAAACTTGCTGGAAAGTTTGTTGTTGGTGATCTGTTGACTACCATGAATGAGTTATATATTTGCGCTGAGGAAAAAGAATTTTTCCAACTAACTTCTCTTCTCAATTTCCTTATAGTCCACCTTATTGCTTGACTCATCAGAGAACTTTGATTCAAGCAATATACTTCATAGTTTTTAAGATAAGTAGTAATCTAGGGTCTGAGACCTGATGGACATGTTGTGAAGGAATTCTCTAGCTCTAAATGCGAGTTCATATTTGCAACTGAATAATAAATTGTAATGGCTGGTCCATATCATCCTCTCATTTTTGTGTGAAAACAAATATTGTGATAGAAAACACTTGAAGATCTCATGTAAATCCTATCAAGAGAGAAAAACAGTGAGAAATCTCCACGATTCCAATGGAAAACTAGTGAAAAATAGTAATTTATTGCAAGAAAATAAATTACAGAAGAAAATAACAAGATACAATTGATCCTCTATTCGAGAGGAGGATTGATCTCTCCCAAATCTCTAGACGCCGCTAGAGCCCAAATAAAACCTATGAGATATCAAATTTTAGTCAAATTCAAGATGCCCTAACCCTAGGAGAAAACAAACTATTTAATGCATACAAATCAAAAGAAAATCCCTAAACAGTCCCTACATTCAAATTTCCCTCCTAACTCCCTAAAAAATCCTTCCTAAACAGCTCACGCACACCCGAGCGTGCATTCGACACGTACAGAGGCGGAAATGTCCGCCTCTGTTCGGGTAAGCCGGTCCCGCGGACGGGCTGGACCGGTCTAACATATTGTTAATGTTTGTGAACTTACACCATTTTTCAACCTAAAGCAGTCTATTCTATTTCATCTCTGAAGATATTTACAAGATTTTAAACTATCAATTTATAAATAATTCATCCCATATCTAGTAAAACTCTATTCATGTCATATAAGATACTCCTCACTAGATATTTATGAAACAAAATATTCTGATGACACATCTAACTTTGAAGTTACCTCTCCTTATATCTTGTTATCCAACTCATTGTAAGTGAGATCATGAGACTTCCAAAGAACAAAGTTCCCACATCAATTTGTGGTTTATATTTCAAGGAGGGGAATAGAATGAAGTTGTTATAAATAATTTGAGTAAGTTTAGAACTTCCCCACTGAGAATCCTTCACAAAATAAGAGCTAAATACTTCTCAACAAGCCGCCATGAATTTTTAGTCAAGTAGCCATTTTTTTGTTGTGTTCTTCTTTTTGCAAATGTGAGTGTAGAAAAGGACTTATTGTTCTTCTACTTCCAATCTTACGATCATTTATGCAAGTTGATCCCACTCTTCCCGTTGGCCTTCAGATTTTTTTCTCCCCCTTTGATTCTTCTTTAGCCATCAACATCAGATTCCTGTACAGCTTCATGTGAACAAGTTGCTCTACTTTGTTATTCCCATTCTTTTTATCTCTTTTACCGTTATGGTTTTCCTATCTGCAGTTTTTATCACTAGTTTAGCTTTCTAAATCAAATTATGGAAATAATATCTAATCTTTTCGCTTAATATTAATGCTTTAGGCTTCATTTAGGACAGCTTTCTTATTGCTTCTCAAAGCAGCTTTTTAGTCCAAAAAATTAATTTTATACTAAAAAAACTGTTTTAAAAAGCAGTAAGAAAAACCGTTCCAAAAGAAGCATTAGTTGTACAACTGCTTATTACATTACAAAACAAGCGAAAAAGACTCCTTTTCATTGGTAAAATATTCTTCAATTCATTAGAAGGGGACCAAGAGCACAATAAGCTATAACAGTTTCTTTCAGAATACTGTTGGAGATTGGAATTAAGGCCAGTCATGTTCTCATTTATAGGAAGAAGATGATGCATGCATCTTTATTACATCGAAACTAAGGACCACTGCCTCTCATTATCCTTGTATAATTAATCATCCAAGTAGTACTGTCAGACTTAGCTCTTCCATTTTACTTTTTTTTTTTGAGAGCGGGGCATCCACCTCATGCCGCCGCCCCTCCCCCCCCCCCCCTCTGAAAGGGTGCTTGGTGGTGTGACTAGCCCTTGACTGACCTAGAAGAGGCACCCATCCCAGAAACCTCATGGCCCGCACTTGATTGGGCCCTACTTAAGAGTCGCAGCCGCTTGAGAGGAATCAAGCACGGTTGCGGGGTTCTCAACTGTACTCGCCCACCAACCAAGCCAAACATCGGTGGTTTAATTCACATTATTCAACTCAAAATGCAGAGTTCTGAAAATTCCAAACGAATTTGAAAAAAAAAAAAAAAAAACTCTTTTGTGAATCAAAGAACAGTGATTCTTATCTGGGATATTATTCTGAAGCTTTACTGTTAGCTGAATCGTTTTGGCTTCTTCCTCTATTGGTTTGGAGAGACAAATATGAGATTGCTGTTGCTGTCGTTTCAGAGTTGAGCACTTGTTCATGCATGGCATCACAGAGCTTATCATGGTTGATTTGACCTATTAGCTAAGAAAGGAAATACTTGTGTAAGTCTTAATGATCATTTTGATCACATCAGTTTCATGAATGCATCATTCAGGTGTTAGAGAGTTGATGAAGGTTTACATCAGCGAGTTCTTAGATCATCTCCAACCGAAAAACTCATTTTTAATTCCAAAATACAGCAATACTTTAAAATGTAGTTATTTATGTTCAACCGAACTCTATTTCTTAACACCAAAACAGAATATTATGTATATATTCTGTCTCAATCAAACTCCACGCGCTCTGGCTCCGCTTTCTCTGTTTTCGAACTGTGCCGCGCCATTGGCGTCGCGCTGTTCACGAACATGAGAATGAAGCACATTTTGCTGTTTGATTGGAATAGTTCGTGGACGCCAAACACAAGTATGAAGTTCAGTTGAAGATGAACTAAAACATTATTTTTTAGATTTGTATCATTTAGAAGTAATAATAATAGATTTTTGATTAAACTCATGAATGATTCAAGTACATGAAATGGTGTGGGCCCACATGTTGTGGGCCCCACAATGCCTTGTTTCAAATATTCACAAATCTAAGAAATTAATGTGACGGTTAAGGAGCCGACTCTTGCATGTATGGAGGTTTAATGTTCACTTCAATGGTGATGGAATCAGCATGGACTTTAAAATTAAAATAAGGGAACTTAAAATTATTGTTCTGTCGTCAATTAATTGCAAAGTTATATAAAAATGTCTTTTTTTTCCTGAATATATTAAAATATTTTTCGAAGAATGAGTAAAATCATACAACCTATTAAAAATCACTAGATGAAAATTATTAAAATGAAACAAAATAATAAAATCATATTATTGATGACAAATATGATGAAATCCCGAATTAAAGTAGAATGATCTGAAGAGGGCGAACAACGATCGTTGTGCTGAGGCCAAGATGAGGAGCGTCTCTTGATGGAAAAATTATTACGTGCAGTGTCCGGACGTATTCGGAGGTCAATCCAGATTCGTCATATCACCCAATACACAGTACATTGGGTGGTGTGATTTGTCCGGAACTCCGGACGCATCCGGACTCCGCATGTAATAATCTCTCCTCTTGGTAGGTTTCTAGAATGATAGACTTCAAAAGAAAAAAGAGCGAGAATGATAAACTAACTCCCATATCAAAAGGCAAGGAAATGGTATTTAGCTATATAAATAAAGACTTAAGTTATGAAACACAATATATTTATTAGGTGTGCTCATAATGGGGCACTTAGGGGATTGATGATGTTAAGAGAAGTTAACACAAAAGTTGATAAAATCATGATTTCAACGTAGTATAAGATGAGTTTAAGGTGTTGTTTGGTTTTTTGCGAAAGGGATGTAGTATTTTAAATTTAGATGTTTTGAAAATATTTGTATTTAATTTGAAGTAAAATGAATGCAGAGTAAAAAATTTTGAAGTAAAAAAGAATCACAATCTACTTCAAATTCACTGTATTTAGAATTCATCAAATTTGGACGATTTTTAAATGCACCACAAACTCAACGCCATTGCCATTGTTGACAACCACCTCCGCTGCCGACCTTGGGCCACCATTTCCGATCGTCGTCCGCCACAGACAATGTAATATCAAAATCTGCTCCAGTATCGTCCAGGACGATCTGGGATCGTCCTGGGACGATCAGTGAAAATTCAGCTCCAGATTTTGCCCAGTTTTGCTCCAGGTGATTTTCTGCATGCATCGGCCAGGCCGATTGGAGACATCGGCCAGGCCGATCGGCACTGTAGAAAATATCGTCCCTGCAATAGCCCTGAAGGGAGACCAGGCCGATCTTTTTGGTCAGATCGTCCCGGGACGATGCTGCGATCGGCCGGGCCGATCTGTGTAGTATAAGGCTGATTTCAGTCGTTTTGAAGAGAGAGAAAAATCAGAAATTAAAAATTAAATATCTGAGGAGAGAGAAAGTCGTGGGATTTTGGAGAAAAGTGGATTTTCGGACGACGCGGAGCCGTTTTCGATCGAAGTGACTGTTGAGGAATTTGCTGTGCTCGAGGTAAGGCACAATCCGACTTTCTAAATTTTCAGAACCGTCGTGTTTGGCGGTATTTTCTGTCCGGATTTTGTTTCCGTTAGCGATTTTCGTCCGTATCTTTTGATCGGTTCAGTTTTTACCGCGTAACTTTCTGTATATTGTTGACGTGCCGAGTGTGCACATTTTGGTTATTTTCTGAAGATTTTCGTCCGGGTATTTTTGATTCGACTGTGTTTTTAGTCGACCGGATTTTTCTGTGAAATTGGAATTTATCTGTGCAGTAGAATAAAAGTTCTGAAATGTTGATATCTGTATTCTGTGCGAATTCGGTAAATTTTCTTTGCAGGAATTTTTGTGTAAATTCCGTATACTGCCGTTGTGCTGCCCGATTTTTGGGTAATTTCTGAATTGTCCGGATTTCTTCTGAATTGAAATGCTATGTGTATAAGCTATAAAAAGGGAGTTATAAGGGGCCTGGATCCTATGAGATTCAGTTAGTGAAACGGGAAATCTGAAATGAGCTCAATCTGAAATCTGATATCTGTTCTGTTCCGGATCCGATGAATTCTGTTTTGGTGCTATAAGCACATCTGTTTTGGTGCCGTGAGCACAAAGGGAGACATAAGGGGCCTGAATCCTATGAGATTCAGTCAGTGTCTGGGAAGGGAGGCATAAGGGGCCGGAATCCGTAGAGATTCCGTCAGTGTCAGGGCATTTAGCTATATGTATCTGTATTACTTTCTGTATCTGTTCTGTTCTGTACGAAATTGTGATTATGATATGATATGATCCGTACGATTCTGATTTCTGTTTCTGACTCTGTTGATTTGTTCTGTTCTGATACGCTCTGTACGATCTGTACGACTCTGATGTGATCTGATATCTGTCCGTAAGTTCTGATTTCCGATTCTGTTCCGACTTCTGATCTGATTTCTGTCTGATAAGTTTGGTTTTGTTTTCTGAGAATTTAGATTGGTGGTTTGTTGCTTTGCTGAGCTGTTGAGCTCACCCTTGCTTTCTGGTGGTTTTCAGGTTCTGGGAAGGGCAAGGAGGTTCAGGACTAGGTTTCAGAGTCTGATCAGATTAGGTACTTTTGTACTTTTGATTTTTGTACAGTCATGGCTTTCCTGTTCTGTTTTTCTTTCTGTTGAAAGCCATGTACTGTTCTGTAGATGATTATTTTGAGGAAATGAAAAGATAGATGTTTTGTTCCGCTGCATTTGATGTTTTTAGTAGCTCTGTCGTTCTGTGTGCTTCTGTTGAGTTAAGAATTTGGAAGATCAGTTCAGTAACCTAATCCAAAGCCAGATCCTGGTTAGCTTATCCCCCGTCGCGATCCGGCGCGGGCGGGATCCGTCTCGTCTCGGGTCGGGTCGTGACAAGCTTTTGTGGTATCAGAGCACTGGTTTTGGAAACAGGTTGGATTGTAAAACAGAGCTCTAGGAAGTGATCAGTGCGTCTGTCTGGGAGGTAGTTTTGGGTCGTTTGGCTTTTTATTGTGTTATTTTGTGTTGTTTTGTGATAGTTTTCCGGATTTTCTGGATTTTTCTGTATGGATCAGCCAGACCCAGACATGACAGACGGTCAGAGTGACGATCAGGCAGCACCAGTGGGGAGTACAGCCCCAGTGGTCGGTGCTGATACGCTTTCACAGTTTGCTTCACTTGTTGCTCAGATGATGAGCGAGACTCAGAGCAGAGCTTCGACTGTTAGATCTGAGGACATTGATCGACACCTGCAGTTATTTTTGAGGTTGAAGCCTCCGAGGTTTGAGGGCGCTGTTGAGCCCAGAGCAGCCGAGGAGTGGCTGAGGAGATTGGAGAAGACTTTTGACGGGATGCAGTGTCCTGCAGACAGGAAAGTTCCGTTAGCTGTTTTTCTGTTGGACGGAGAGGCTGAGCACTGGTGGGATGGCCAGCAAGCAGCCAGATTTCAGGGCAGATTGAACTCTTTGATTACTTGGGAAGAGTTCACTGAAGTATTTCGAGACTGGTTTGTTCCCCCTTCTGCACGACAGCAGATGCAGGAGAGTTTTCTGAGACTTGTTCAGGGGAGCAAGACGGTGATGCAGTACGAGGCTGAGTTTACTGCATTAGCCAGGTACGCTCCGCAGCTGGTTAGCACGTCTGCTGAGAGGTGCTACAGATTTCTGAGGGGATTACGAGACACTTTGAGGCAGCCTCTGATACCGTTCCGGATTACTGATTTCTCTGAGCTTGTGGAGCGAGCTCGTCTGATTGAGAATGACATGACGGCTACTCAGCAGCGGTGGACTGCGAGTAGGAAGAGGTTTGGAGGAGAGACATCTGGCAGTGGTTCCTCTGGGAAGAGGAGATTTGTTCCTGGATCTGGATCTGGAGATTCCAGGAAGAGCGGAGGATCGTCTGGTACTGCTACCAGTACGACTGGTTCTGGATCTGTCAGTTCGGCACCTGTGTGCCAGAGTTGTGGACGGCGACACCATGGCCAGTGCTACAGGATAGCTGGTCTTTGTTTCAGATGTGGTCAGCCGGGACATAGGATTGCAGAATGTCCGCAGATGGGATTTGATCAGCGTTCTGAGTTCCGATCTGAGGGCTTTGTCAGACCTGTTGGTTCAGCAGCAGGAAGACCGAGGACTGTTCCTCCACGCCCTGAGGGATTTGCTGGTAGAGGTGGTGGTTCTAGTTCTGCACCACGGAGACCACCTACGATTCAGAGGGAGCAGAGTAGTTCTGTCGCTTCAGCTCCTGTTCCAGTTCAGCCACGAGTTTACAGTCTGAGTCAGCAGGAGGCTCGTGATGCTCCGGATGTTGTGACAGGTACGGTTTACATTTCTGATCAGCCCTGTCGTGTTTTGTTTGACTCTGGAGCGAGTCATTCTTTTCTGTCCGAGCATTGTTTTGAGATTTTACATTTGGATTCGATGGTTTTACCGGTTTCTTTGTCTGTGATTTTACCGGCTGGGAATCCATTGGTTGCTCGACAGTTTTGTTTGTGTGAGATCGAGATTTCTGGCAAGAAGTGGAAATCGAGTTTGATTCGATTGCCGATTTCTTCGTATGATGTGATTCTGGGCATGGATTGGCTGAGTCAGTATGAGGCCCAGATAGACTGTCTGAAGAAGCAAGTGAGTTTGCTTGTGGCTGGAGAGAGAGTTGTATTTCAGGGATTACGAGGTGTTCTCTCCAGTCTGATTTCTGTGTTGGAGGTAAGCAGGATGTGGAAGAAAGGATGCCCAGTATTTTTGGCTTCGGTGCGGGATCTGAACCTAGAAGTTGGTTCTGTTTCTGAGATCCCTGTGGTACGGGAGTTTGCTGATGTTTTTCCTGAGGAGTTGGTTGGTTTACCTCCGGATAGAGATGTGGAGTTCTCTATCGATGTTTTTCCGGGTACCGCTCCGATATCGAAAGCTCCGTACAGGATGGCACCGAAAGAACTTTCTGAGTTGAAAGTTCAGCTTCAGGAGTTGGTTGACAGAGGGTTTGTACGTCCTAGTGTTTCGCCCTGGGGAGCACCTGTATTATTTGTGAAGAAGAAGGACGGTACACTCCGTATGTGTATTGATTACAGAGATTTGAACAAGGTTACGATCAAGAACAAGTACCCTTTGCCTCGGATTGACGACTTGTTTGATCAGCTTTCCGGATCTTCGGTATTTTCGAAGATTGATTTGAGATCCGGATACTATCAGGTGAAGGTGAAAGAAACTGATGTGGTGAAGACTGCTTTTAGTACTCGGTACGGGCACTACGAGTTTTTGGTTATGCCTTTTGGGGTAACCAATGCGCCTGCGATTTTCATGGATCTAATGAACCGAGTATTCAGGGAGTATTTGGATCAGTTTGTGATCGTCTTCATTGACGATATTCTGGTATATTCTGCATCTGAGGATGAGCATGCCAGACATTTGAGGATTGTGTTGGAGACTTTGAGGAGGCATCAGTTGTATGCCAAGTTCTCCAAGTGTGAATTCTGGCTGAAGAGCATTTCATTTCTGGGGCATGTGGTTAGCGGAGAAGGCATTTCTGTAGATCCCCAGAAGATTCAGGCTGTTGCTGATTGGCCAAGGCCGACTACGGTATTTGAGGTACGTAGTTTCTTGGGCATGGCCGGGTATTATAGGAAGTTTGTGAAAGGATTTTCACAGATTTCGACTCCTCTGACGAGACTGACTCAGAAGTCAGTACCTTTTGTTTGGACACCGGAGTGTGAAGCTAGTTTTCAGAGATTGAAGGATTGTCTGACTTCAGCTCCAGTGTTGGCACTTCCGTCAGGTACGGAGGGTTTCCAGGTGTTCAGTGATGCTTCACTGAAAGGACTGGGTTGTGTTCTGATGCAGCATGGTCAGGTAATTGCTTATGCTTCGAGACAGTTAAAACCACATGAGAAGAATTACCCGACGCATGATCTGGAGTTAGCTGCAGTTGTTTTTGCTTTGAAGATTTGGCGTCATTACCTGTATGGCGTCAGGTGTGAGATTTTTACTGATCATAAGAGCCTGAAGTACATTTTTACTCAGAAGGATCTGAATCTGAGGCAGAGGAGGTGGCTCGAGTTGATCAAGGACTACGATTTGACTATTCAGTATCAGCCTGGGAAGGCGAATGTGGTAGCGGACGCTCTGAGCAGAAAGTCTTCTGGATTCTCAGGTATTCAGCTTACCTGTGATGACTTTCTGATTCGTGATTTGGAGAGATTGCAGTTGGAGGTGGTTTCCTCCAGTGATTTGGAGTTGGCTCAGATGAGTATTCAGTCTTCTTTGGAAGCACGGATTCAAGAAGCCCAGAAGTCAGATTCTGACTATTCGAAGTTGATAGCTCAGATTGGATCTGGTAAGACTCCTGAACTTCGAATTTCTGATTCTGGTGTTATTTTCTGTAAGAACAGGTTGTGGGTACCTGTGTCTGGAGACTTGAGGCGGGAGATTCTGTACGAATCTCATCATTCTGGCTACGCTGTTCATCCAGGCAGTGGTAAGATGTACGCTGACATGAAGCTTTTGTTTTGGTGGCCTGGGATGAAGAAGGATGTGGCAGAGTTTGTGTCGAGATGCGAAGCCTGTCAGTTGGTGAAGGCAGAGCATCAGCGACCAGGTGGACTGTTGCAGTCGTTGCCTATCCCTGAGTGGAAATGGGAGGAGGTAACGATGGATTTTGCGATGGGTTTTCCTCGATCTAGACAAGGACATGATGCCATTTGGGTGGTTGTAGATCGATTGACCAAGTCAGCCCATTTTCTTCCGATCAGACAGACGGATTCAGTTGATCGCTTGGCACAGATTTATGTGAAGGAGATAGTCAGATTGCACGGTGTGCCTCGTGTGATCGTATCTGATCGAGATGGACGTTTTACTTCCAGACTTTGGAAAGGCATTCAGCAAGGCTTGGGTACGAAACTGCATTTCAGTACAGCCTTTCATCCTCAGACCGACGGACAGTCTGAGAGGACGATTCAGGTACTGGAAGATCTGTTGAGGCTTTGTGTTCTGGACTTTAGCGGAAGTTGGGAAGATCATATTCCGCTGATTGAGTTTGCTTATAACAACAGTTTTCAGTCCAGTATCGGTATGGCACCGTACGAGGCTTTGTATGGCAGGAAGTGTCGTACTCCTTTGACTCCGACCTCCTTCGGAGATAGACAGGCTTTGGGGGCCACTTTTGCTGATGAAACTGCTCAGAAGATCAATTTGATAAGAGAAAGATTGAAAGCTGCTCAAGATCGACAGCAGAAGTATTACAATCAGAAGCACAGATTTGTCGAATTTCAGGTCGGTGACTTTGTGTACGTCAAAGTCAGCCCGATGAAAGGTGTGAGCAGATTTGGTCAGGTAAGCAAGCTTAGTCCAAGGTATGTTGGACCTTTTGAAGTTTTGGAAAGAATTGGAAAATCTGCTTATCGCCTATTGCTCTCTGAATCTATGCCGGACGTGCATAATGTGTTTCATGTATCCACTCTGAGGAAGTGGGTTTCAGACTCTGGGAAGAAGTTGTCAGCTGATGAGGTGGAGATTCAGGAGAATCTGGCGTACAAGGAAGAGCCAGAGCTTATTTTGGCGTACGACGTCCGAAAGTTAAGGAATAAAGAGATTCCGATGGTTAAAGTCCAGTGGAAGCACCGGACTGCACGGGAAGCAACTTGGGAGAAGGAGTCTGATATGAGACGGTCGTACCCGTACTTGTTTTGACTGAGTTTGGACTGGATAATGTCGAGGACGACATTTTTCTGAGTTGGGGAGATTGTAATATCAAAATCTGCTCCAGTATCGTCCAGGACGATCTGGGATCGTCCTGGGACGATCAGTGAAAATTCAGCTCCAGATTTTGCCCAGTTTTGCTCCAGGTGATTTTCTGCATGCATCGGCCAGGCCGATTGGAGACATCGGCCAGGCCGATCGGCACTGTAGAAAATATCGTCCCTGCAATAGCCCTGAAGGGAGACCAGGCCGATCTTTTTGGTCAGATCGTCCCGGGACGATGCTGCGATCGGCCGGGCCGATCTGTGTAGTATAAGGCTGATTTCAGTCGTTTTGAAGAGAGAGAAAAATCAGAAATTAAAAATTAAATATCTGAGGAGAGAGAAAGTCGTGGGATTTTGGAGAAAAGTGGATTTTCGGACGACGCGGAGCCGTTTTCGATCGAAGTGACTGTTGAGGAATTTGCTGTGCTCGAGGTAAGGCACAATCCGACTTTCTAAATTTTCAGAACCGTCGTGTTTGGCGGTATTTTCTGTCCGGATTTTGTTTCCGTTAGCGATTTTCGTCCGTATCTTTTGATCGGTTCAGTTTTTACCGCGTAACTTTCTGTATATTGTTGACGTGCCGAGTGTGCACATTTTGGTTATTTTCTGAAGATTTTCGTCCGGGTATTTTTGATTCGACTGTGTTTTTAGTCGACCGGATTTTTCTGTGAAATTGGAATTTATCTGTGCAGTAGAATAAAAGTTCTGAAATGTTGATATCTGTATTCTGTGCGAATTCGGTAAATTTTCTTTGCAGGAATTTTTGTGTAAATTCCGTATACTGCCGTTGTGCTGCCCGATTTTTGGGTAATTTCTGAATTGTCCGGATTTCTTCTGAATTGAAATGCTATGTGTATAAGCTATAAAAAGGGAGTTATAAGGGGCCTGGATCCTATGAGATTCAGTTAGTGAAACGGGAAATCTGAAATGAGCTCAATCTGAAATCTGATATCTGTTCTGTTCCGGATCCGATGAATTCTGTTTTGGTGCTATAAGCACATCTGTTTTGGTGCCGTGAGCACAAAGGGAGACATAAGGGGCCTGAATCCTATGAGATTCAGTCAGTGTCTGGGAAGGGAGGCATAAGGGGCCGGAATCCGTAGAGATTCCGTCAGTGTCAGGGCATTTAGCTATATGTATCTGTATTACTTTCTGTATCTGTTCTGTTCTGTACGAAATTGTGATTATGATATGATATGATCCGTACGATTCTGATTTCTGTTTCTGACTCTGTTGATTTGTTCTGTTCTGATACGCTCTGTACGATCTGTACGACTCTGATGTGATCTGATATCTGTCCGTAAGTTCTGATTTCCGATTCTGTTCCGACTTCTGATCTGATTTCTGTCTGATAAGTTTGGTTTTGTTTTCTGAGAATTTAGATTGGTGGTTTGTTGCTTTGCTGAGCTGTTGAGCTCACCCTTGCTTTCTGGTGGTTTTCAGGTTCTGGGAAGGGCAAGGAGGTTCAGGACTAGGTTTCAGAGTCTGATCAGATTAGGTACTTTTGTACTTTTGATTTTTGTACAGTCATGGCTTTCCTGTTCTGTTTTTCTTTCTGTTGAAAGCCATGTACTGTTCTGTAGATGATTATTTTGAGGAAATGAAAAGATAGATGTTTTGTTCCGCTGCATTTGATGTTTTTAGTAGCTCTGTCGTTCTGTGTGCTTCTGTTGAGTTAAGAATTTGGAAGATCAGTTCAGTAACCTAATCCAAAGCCAGATCCTGGTTAGCTTATCCCCCGTCGCGATCCGGCGCGGGCGGGATCCGTCTCGTCTCGGGTCGGGTCGTGACAGACAACCCTAGGCTGCAGCCGCCCACCACTGGTCACTCCCCAACCACTCCCGGCAACCCCTAGCTACAATTTTTTTGTACTTTACATTACATTTATTTTACTTCAAACTAAACATGAAAAAATTAATCTCATGCATTCCTTTACAGCCATCCAAACAACTCCAAACTACTCTTTTTAAACTGCATTTTTTTCACATTACATTCATTTTACACTGCATTCTTTTTTCAAGCAACCAAATAAACCCTAAGACATTACAATTGATATTAGAGTTGCGTATCTCCTATAGGATGATGAGAAGTTCATGTATAACTAAGCAAAAGCTAGTAGGTATTTTTTTTCCGCAGTTGAGCGACCATACGTGAAACTAGGGGTGTCAATAATTAACCCGACCCGACAACCCGACCCGAACCCGACCCGAAAAATCCGGGTTAGGGTCAACCCGTTTAACAAATAGGTCGAGTTCGGGTACGGGTCAACCCGGTAACCCGAAATTGACCCGGTTGACTCAGGTGCAACCTTCCCAAAATTAAAATTTGAAGTTCCCGCTGTCCCTAAAAAAAAAAAATCATAGCTCAGGGCCCGAGGGAGGTCACCTCACCAGACTCCAGCTCACTGCTCAATGCTCACTGGTCACAACTCACCTTGCTCAGTTGTTCTGACATTTCCCAAAAAAAAAAAAAAGTTCCTCACAGTCCTCACTCCTCACATTTCCCAAAAAAAATCAAGGCTTGCTACCGTGTCAACTGTCAAGCAAGGCTGCGACGTCTTGTTCCACGAGGCTGCGACGCCGAACGACGACTTGGCGGTCCGCACACTCACCGGACAGGCAGACACCGGCTCCCGTCAACGTCCTTGTCACGACCCAACCCGACCGGGATGGATCCCGCTCGCATCGGGTCGCGACGGAGCCAACAAATCCAGGATCTGGCTTTGGAATTTGCTTCAAAACTTTCTTCCAAATATAACATAGATAGAAAAACACAGAGCTACTATAAATATCCAAACACAGCGCAGTTCATCTATCTTTTCTTTCCTCAAAATAATCATATACAGATACAGTACATGGCTTACAGATAGAAAGAACAGAACAGAACAAAGCTTGTCACGACCCAACCCGACCGGGACGGATCCTGCTCGCATCGGGTCGCGACGGAGCCAACAAATCCAGGATCTGACTTTGGAATTTGTTTCAAAACTTTCTTCCAAATATAACACAGACAGAAAAACACATAGCTACTATAAATATCCAAACACAGCGCAGTTCATCTATCTTTTCTTTCCTCAGAATAATTATATACATATACAGTACATGGCTTACAGATAGAAAGAACAGAACAGATAAGCCATGACTGTACAAAAATCAAAAGTACAAAATACCTAATCACAGATCAGACTCTGGACCGCTAATCCACAACTTTCTTCCCTTTCCCAGAACCTGAAAACCACGTAGAAAACAAGGATGAGCTAATAGCTCAGCAAGACATCAATCACCAATCAAAATCGTCAGAAACTCACATCAGAAATAGCCGTACAAAAATTATTGAACAGATGCTTATTCAATCATAAATCAACAAAAAATACAGAAAACTGAAGTCATGTCGAATCGACGTTCAGAACAGATATCATAAAGCTTTTAATTCACAGAACAGACAAAGTCGTACGGAATAACCAGAATCGTGCATATCGAATAATTCATAAAACAGATCTGTGGGCTCCGAAAATTTGGCCCCGGCCTCCCCGCCGCGCGATTTCTTTTTTTGCTTTGGCGAGGGAGTTTTAACTGAATAAGTTCCGAGGTAAATTTTGGAAGGCAGATGAGTTTGTAGATAAGACACTACCCAGAGATTTCGCCCTCATTTTGTGAGGGCTTTATGATATGAGTTATGGTTTCCTATAGGCGCAAGCCCCTATAGTTAATTACCCCTCCCGATCATGAGAGAGAACTTTCGATTAAGGCTAGTCGTCAATCAGATACGTAGAATATACGTGTTATCTGGCATATAGTAGCAGCAAAGGTTTAGATTTAGGTATTGAGTTTGGATTTGGGAATTGAGTTTGAATTTTTGAGTTGAAATGGTTTGATATTTAAAATTAGAAATTTCACCATCTTGCACTTAAAGCGGATGGTGGGGGAATGGATGATAGACCCGATCAAGATCCCATGGTTCCGTAGACAGAAGGCGTCCTAGTGTGACATCCAGGGTTAACGACGGCGGTGTTGGCTCGATGATCGAGGGAGAGCAAAGGGAAGCATTTAATCATAATTATTCATTTTAATTATAATTAATTATAAATAATTAACTAATTATAATTAATTAATAATAATTAATTATAATCTAAATTAATTATAAATAATTACTCATAATTATTTAAATAATTATAATTATTAATTAATTAATTAGGATTAATTTATTACAATTATAATTAATTAATAAGTAGTTATAATTGATAATTATAACTAATTAATAATAAATTACAATTAATAATTAATTAATACTAATTAATTATCTATAATTAATAATTAATTATAAATACATAAAAAGATAATAATAATTAATTATAATTAGTATTACTAATCATAATTAATAATCATTAATAAAAACAAAATAATAGTAATAATAATAATTATAATATAAAATAAATAAACTACCTAATCCCCTAAGAGGCTAGCTGTAGGGTTCGATCAAGAGGAGATCGGGCAAGGCAGTCGGAGCAGAGGATTTGGCTTGGAGGCGTCGGCACAGGGAGGAAGAGCTAGGTGGAGGTAAGGGGGAAGCTCTCTCTCTCTCTCTCTCTCTCTCTCTCTCTCTCTCTCTCTCTGCGGCTTGGGGTCGATACAGTGACGGGAAAGGAGGGAGGAGGTCGGAGCTGTGGTCGAACTAGGAGGAGAGGAGGAAGAGCTCGGGTTAGGTTCGGCTAGAGTGGAGGTCGGCCAGAGCTTGTGGGATCGGGAGCAGAGAGGGATCGGAGAGGTATCGGGAGAGAGCAGTGAGAGCTCGGGCAGTGGAACGAGCGGCTTGGAGTCGGTATTTAACGACTCGAATGGGAACGGGATCGAGGAATCGTCGCACGATTTGCGCTGGAATCCCGGGAATGAGACACGAATGGCGCCGTTTGCAAGTTAGCGGGATTTTTGTTTGAGTTCGACGGGATTTCTGCAGGATTCGCGGCAGGATTCATGGATCCGTCGGGTGGAAGGTTTGTACGCGAGATTTTTTTTGTTTTGTTATTCCGAGGTTAACAAGATCAAATAAGTCACATAACAGATTTCAGATATCAAACATCGTATTTCAGATAACATATCACATATCAGCTTTCAGATTCCCCAGACCCTTATAGAATCTCGACGGATTCTGGCCCCTTATCTCTCCATTCCCTGACACTTACAGAATCTCAACGGATTCTGGCCCCTTATAGCCCCTTTCCCTGACACTTACAGAATCTCGACGGATTCTGGCCCCTTATAGCCCCTTTTTCATAGCACATACACATCAAATATTCAAATCATCTTGTTTCAGAAATTTCAGAAATCGTACGAAAATTCAGCGGCATAACGGCAGTATACGAAATTTACACAAAACTCACAGATTTAGAAATTCACCAAATTGTCACAGAACATTCACAACAACATTGTAAGACTTTCATTGTACTGACAAAACATTTTTCAACATCCTGATAATTTACAGTTCACTTAAAACACCGCAGAATCCAAAATATCCGGTAAAAATCTTCCTGAAAATACTCAAAACGTGCACAATCATAATCTCAAAGACATACCAAAAGTTACGCTGTAAAACTTTTGTCAACCGAAAATAATACCCGAAATTCGCTAACGAAAACAAAATTCAAAACAGAAAACCCGTCAAAATCCTCGTTTCTGAAATTTGAGAAAGGCGGAATGTGCCTTACCTCGAGTCGGTCAACTTCTTTAACTACGGCGACGGACGAAAACGGACCGGAGTCGCCTAAAAATCACTTTTCCTTCGATTTTCTCTCTCCTGAGCTTTTCTCTCTCTTCAAAATATCTCATTTCTATATATATCCAGACGGATCGTCCCGGACGATCGCAACTTCGTCCCGGGACGATTTGGCTCTGGACGAATTTCGTCCAGACAAGATTAATTAAAGTCCTTGGACGATTTGGCTCTGTAAAATTTTCGTCCAGACGATCCAAATTTCGTCCAGACGAACTGCTCAGTCTCCAAACATTTTAACACAACCTGTACTGATCGTCCCGGGACGATCCAACTTCGTCCCGGACGATCCTGGAAGAAAAATGGTCTTTACAGTCCTGTCGAACGCCGAACGGCGACTGCAGCATCTTTGGCACCGCCAAAGGGGTTCGCGGGTCGGGTCGGGTCAACCCGGAAACCCGTGCGGGTCGGGTCAACCCGGAAACCCGTGCGGGTCGGGTCCGGGTTTAATTTCCTAACCCGTTTACCTAAACAGGTCGGGTTCGGGTTGACCCGTTTATTCCCGGGTCAAATCGGGTTCGACCCAAATCCGACCCATCGACCCGAATTGACACCCCTACGCGAGACCACGCAGGAGGCACGAATACTCTCAACCGCTGTGCTAGAGCAGCAAAGCTAGTGGGCTTATGGCATCTCAAATTCAGAAAGAGCTTAGTAATCATTAGAAGCAGATTTAGGGGGAGGCCCAAGTGAGCATGGACCCCCCCCCCCCCCCCCCCCCCCCCCCCCCCTTTCCTAAAAATTACAGTTCCTTTTCTTTAGAAAACTTTTTTTTTTTAAATTCTTTTTCTTTTAAGTTTTTCAAGAGATTTTTTTTTTTAATTTCTTTTCCTATTTATAATTCATTTCAGCAATTTATTTTTACTTTTCTTCGATCTTCTTATAACGAAATTGATATTTTAAATCATATATTATGCTATAGTTTTGATGAAATGAAAGGAAGAGAATATAATAAAAAACTTATATTTTAAGCATCATTTTTCTTATTAGCTCTGCTTTTTCTAATAGATTCAATTTAAAATAAAAAAAAATCAACAAATCTTTTTAATTGTTGATAAGAATTCCACAATTAAAATATTCATAATCGAAAATCTTAAGAAGTTACACAAAAAAATTATAAAATTATGAGGTTTGATTGCATAATAGAGCTGCTGAGAGAGTGATAAAGATGAATAAATTATGATTGAGAATTACAGTAATAACAAACCTGTAAGAATGTGTTAATATAATCATCTGAGAGACCTCTTCTGGAAGATTTCTGGAAGGGATGAGGTTCTAACGGTTCTTCATCTTGGCATCTAATTAGTCCATCCACCCTTGCTTTATTGCTTAATGATGGAGTTAGTATGATGATTAGACTAGCTTAAACAGTGCTAATTAAGAATAAAATAATGAGATTTGGGCTATTAAATATAAGGAGCAGAAGGGAAAGATGCGGAAATTCTGCTAAGCCAAGCAAGTGTTTGACCATGCAATAAATCAACAGGTGTCAGTTTTAGGGCGAATTATGACGCTGGATCGTCCGGAGGCGAATCCGGACGCGCCAGTCTCCCGGAGCCCACCTGGATGCACCGGGATCCAGGTGACGTGTTGCGTCCGGATTCGCCTCCGGACAAATCCGGACGCCGGATGTAATAATTTTCCCAGTTTTAGGCCCGAGAATATTGGAAGGGATTGACTAAGCATCGCTTTAAAGTGTAGATCGCATGTAGTGAACTAATTGTAAAAATAATTAAAGTATATATTGTAGTTAAAGAAAAATGATATGATTAGCTTTGCGATCATTAGGAGTTACTAGTTTTTAGCCAATTTTTAAGTTTTCGGTTGAAACAGGTTTCTTATTGTAGTCCAAAATAGTTTTTTAGTACAAAAATTTATAATTGAAAAAAAAATTTAAAAAAATTGCTTTAGAAAACAGTAAGAAAACTATTTTAAACGAAGCGTAAGTTTGATTTGAACTTCAATCTTAATGTGATAGTTTTAATTTTGTTGGTTTCAATTATATCTCCTCATATGATTCATAATAAATAGTCTCATAGTTAATGATTTGATTTAAGCCTCGTTTGAGACATCCTTTTTACTGTTCTTTAAAATACTTTTATAGTACAAAAAATTATGATTAAAAAATTTTTTGTTCTAAAAAGCTGCTTTAAAAAGCTGTAAGAAAGATGTCCTAAACGAAGCCCAAGTTTAAATGATTTATGCGATTTATAGCTCTTATGAATTTTTTTATAAATCTATCATAACTGAGTAAATTTTAATAGCCATTAAAATTTTTTTATGTGTATATGAATTGATTGGGTTATTGATCTATAATATTTGATAAATAAAAAAAAAAAAAAAAAAAAAAATCTATAATATTTGATAAAGCTTTTGTTTGAGAAGGGATGATTGATATAACGAGCTCTCATGTGAAGAGAAGACTATTAAGGCGCGACGTTTTGAATATAAAATATGTTAGTATAGAAATACCAAAATGATTGACTTTCATTAACAAGTTTAAGTTTTTTGGCTTAAAAATATAACTATTCACCTCTTATCGATTCCCTCCTGTAGGATCTTCTTGAAGGTTATTACATATATATGGGCTTAGACTAATAGAACTTGATAATAAATGTGGAAGAGCTTTTATTCTGCACGGACACCGGATGGGAGAATTATCTGGTTAAGCACTGGGTACTCAGCGGTACCGAGCAGTACCGAGTGTGGGTATCGAGCTGGATACCCAACAATGAGGTGACGTGACACATTTTTATTGGTCTCCGATCACCCTCCGCATAGAATAATAAATGTGGAACTTGAGCATTAGTAGTCAACCATAGATGATGTAGATATCTAGAAGAAATTATAGATGATTGATCTTCTTTGGTTTCGTGCTACGTCATATGATCGAAAGAACTATTATCAATGTGAATTATTCTATCCACACCATTTGATATTTGCTATAAAAGATTCTCATAGAATATTGTAATATATTTGCTTATGTATGTTAATGATATGCTTATAGCCATTTATAATATTGTTGAGATAGCTGAGTTAAAGAAGTTACTAAACAATCATTTTGAGATGAATGAATTTGGATCATGTTAGACATGTCATTGAGATATATATAACAAAGATATAACTAATTAATTTGCAAAATCAATTAGTTTAATGATTTTACAATTGCATTAAATAATTAATCCAATTATTTGATTAACTAAATCAATATCTTACTAAGGAGTTGTTCAGTTTGATGCATTTAGAGTGTAAAATAATCTAAATGCAAAGGTTTTAGAAATTTTAGTTATTTGTTTGAAGTAAAGTAAATGCAGAGTTTAAGAAGAGAGCATTCTAAATATCCAATGTAGTGCATTTGAAATTACTCAGATTTTGACAATTTTCAAATACACTGCAAACACACCGTCATCGCCACCACCGCCCCTGCCAATGGCAACCATCGCTAGCCATTGCACCCTTGCCGACCTCCACAATCGGCCATCGCTGCTAGCTGCCACATCGGGCCATTGTTGTTGGCTGCCTCCGTCGGCCGCTGCTACCGGCCACCGCCCTAGCCGTCAGCCACAGTTGTTGCCGGCTTCCACTGCCACCACTGCCACAGTCAGCCAGCTCGGCAATAACTTTTATGTAGTTTACATTACATTCACTTTACTTCAAAAAAAAAAAAGCATGCATTTACTTTACATTTATCCAAATAACTCCAAAGTATTCCTTTTATACAACATTACTTTTTCAGGCAACCAAAAAAGTGAACAACCCCTAAGACAAACTTTAACCTATTTTAATTGCAGGAAAGTTTATTTGGTAAATTTGAATGTATTCCTTTCATCTAAGCGGTTTGCAGGTGCATAGGCAAGAAACTTTTTTTTCTACGCAACCTAAACCTTGTTTGAAAAGCTTAGTTTCACACAACTCACCTTGGCCTGTTGGTTGAGAGCTTATGCTTCCAATTAAGAGGTCTTGAATTCGAGTCTTTGTGTATACGTTATGTGTGTAAGTTTATCTTAAATAGCCTAAATGTCAAAAAAAAAAAAAAACCCCTTAGTTTCAATCATTTGGAAAAGACCCTTGCCACCTGAATTTACAGTTAAAATATATGCATTTGTGTGTTTTATTAAACTGTACTATAGTACTTCACTGTTTATTAGACAGTCTCCCAACAGAAGAAATACCAACTTAAATACTTTTTAATCTCTCTTATTCCTTCAGATGTCGCATCTCAAAGCACTGGCAGCTGGGGTTGCTTCTAACAACAAGGAAAATAATAAATTATTCACTTAATAAAAAAAAAATAGATTTCTCAGATTTAAAATAAGAAAAAAAAATCATCAGATTAAAGGAAAATAATCAAAGCCATAGTTTTAGATTTTATTTGTGCCGACTTTTTTACTATTTTTTAAAATAATTTTGTAATACAAAATTTTAATTTTTGTTATGAAAAGCTGAAAAAAGCCATTTTTCTTAGATCAGTTTTTTAGTAAAAAAATTAATTTTTATATTAAAAAGTTATTTCAATAAACAAAAAAAAAATTCGTCCCTAATCTTTACTTGGGTAACTTTTTCATTATTTCTTAAAATAAAATTTTAATACAAAAATTTTTTACACTAAAAAATTCTAGGCCAGAAATCCGCTTTTAAAAAATAATAAAAATACTGTCCCATAGGAAGCTTTCGTTTAACCAAGCCATTGCATTCGGCATTGGTCTACAGATCCAACGGCTACACAAATTTTAAATTCTCTTCACGGTTCTCCACATTCCGAACGCCAAAGTTCAGCACTTATATCTACACAATTTATCTACTATCGATTTGGAAAAACTATGCAGGTCATTTTAGTATGTTGATTTAAGTTTAAAAAAAAAAATTTGAGATTTGTAAATGCAGTATATGTGATTTTATTCACCAAAAAAAAAAAAAAAAACTCCAAACAAAAAAAGGCTGAATTTTAAAATTTGCTCTATACAAAATTATATATATATCATTATCTCTGATTTATATTTTGTTTGCGACAACTTTCTTATTGCTTTCTAAAATAGCTTTTTAATACAAAATTTTTTGAAATATAAATTTTTGTACTATGAAATTACTTTAGAAAACAGTAAGAAAATGGTCCCAAACGAAATCTTAATTGGTTTAGTATTGTTTGAGATTTTTTATGATTATAAAAATGTATGTATGTATTTGTGCTTTGATATTTCATTTTTTCTAAGAAAATAACAAATTGTTTCAAATAAAAATTCATAACACTCTTCCTGCTTAATTAATTCCTAAATAAATAAACTTTTTGTGTATTTTTAAGGTGTAGCAATACAATAATTAAAGTTTTGTTTGGCAGCTTTCTTACTGTTTCTTAAAGCAATTTTTTTGAACAAAATTAAAATTTTTATACTAAAATTCTACTTTAAGAAACAGTAAGAATGCTATCCCAAATGAAGCCTAAAATTATACCAGTCTTCAACTTAATTGGTTGCCAGATTTAACTGCCGACCGGTTCCATTTTCCACTGAAATCGGGCAAGCAAAGGACCGGCTTTGAACATGTCCAACCGGCGGTCGGACCGTGAAACCGGCGAACCGGAAACCGGGAGAGAACCGGCCAGTTAGGCTTAAACGCAATGTCCAGCCGTTTGACTGAAACCATGCAGTATTTGAGGTATTAGTAAAACATGTAAAAGTGTAAAACAGGAAAAGTGTAAACCTAGTTTTATCTTCTATTGCTCCCATAACTCCCGAAGCCGCTCGTCTCCTCCGATTCTCTTCCTTCGTCGCTGTAGCTCCTCCGTCGTCCTTGCTTGAATCATTGGCGAACTGGCCTGCCCAGTTAATCGACGCTGCAACTCCTCCAGTTTAGCTTAATCGTTGCTGCACCTCCTCCTTCGTCGGTGCTTGAATCATTTTAAGGTGATTTTCAAAACCTTGCTAATAATAATACATACTCTCAAAAAAGAAAAAAAAAAAAAAAAACCCAAATCAAAGAAGAAGACTGCAAAACCCAAAATGTGAGGTTGGACCTATTCAGCACTAAACTGACGTGCAATAATGCTGTATCGTCTAACCCATAATTAAAAAAAAATTTATGCATTCATTAACTGAAAAATAAAAGTGAAAATTTATTTTCCTTATATGATCACGTACTATGCCTGCTGGTAGGCCTATATAAAATTCATATGGAACTATATGAATTTAGAGATAATCTTTAAATTGAATATTTTTAAAATTAACTCATGATCATCAAAACTTTAATTTTAACAAAATTGCTATTGAAGTGAACATCTCAATGACACTAACCTATCAATACTATAAATGATCCGATTTGACTTCAAATGAGTTCGAATCGAACACTTAAATTATAATTAGAAAATTCTGAATACTATATAGAACAAACAAACTTCAATCATAATATGTTTATATTTAAATCAAGCGGCTCGATGAAACTTACCTAACAAGCCCAAAATCATTCAATTTTGACATCATCTAAACATTTAAATATTTCATAAACAATCTATAATCAAAGGAATAAATATAAACCAGCAATAAAGTTCTTTGAATTCTGATCAAATTTACTAAAATATCCACCTCAATTTATAAATAAGACTCCATTCTAATTTTCAAACTCCTATTAGATTTAACTCCGTTGTGGCTTTAAATGTTTAAATATTGTCAATAATTCTTATAATAGATCAAATATTTAATCTCAAACAATCTCATTCTCTTAAATGGTGAGAAAAATAAGATCATAATTCTTCCTCATATGTAATAATTTATTCAAATGGGTCAGATCTCAAAAAAAATTTTCTTTTTGAAATTTTCATGAAAATTTTTTCTTATTTTGACAATTTAATTTTTATGCTAAATTTTCTTAAGAAAATTAATACATAAAATAGCCCATACCAAAGATTTTTTTTAGTTAATCAAATATATATATATTTTAATTACATAATATTCTCTCAGAAAACTACCCAAAAATTGGCAGCATCTGCCAACATTCATTGTCTCCTCATGCCCGAGGCATTAAATCACCTCACGACAAAATCTAAAATTATTTAAATAAATAATTAATTTCAACGAAAATTAAAAAAACATCTAAATTCTGAAAAAGCAGCGATGCGCAGAGTCACAGAGAAAAAAAATATTAAAAGATGCTATACTGATCAACCTGCTGCTCACAGGCGCACTATAGGAGGAAGTCGAGACATAAAAGCGAAAGCCTCACATGGGACGTTGCGGATTTAAAAGTATGAAAGAAAGCTCTTAAAATAAATAAATAAATATATATTACATAAACAAATAAATATTTGATTAGATAAATTATTAAAAAAGCTAAATAAATATTAATATTACTCTCTCAAATATGATTTTCAAATGCTTTTTATATAATTTTTTAGAATATAATACTAATTAAAAACTGCCGGCGCACGTTAGCATAGCATAGTACAGTTCCTCAGTAACTTTTTCGAAATTGAAACAAATATTTGCAAAACAAAACCTAAAAAGTTATAGACTAGTGGATAATTTCGGGATTTAGATGTACCAAAATGTAATTTTAACTTTTTTATTACACTCCGCTGGGCTCTTTTCGCGCTCGTATGCGCTCCGTTTCCCGCTCCGTTTCGGTCTTCTTCTTACCGCCACCGGCTGCTTTCGCAACCCGCGTCGCCACTGCAACCGCCGCCCTCGAAGAAGACGATGCTACTCTTTCCTTCCTTGGATGCGAGAAGAGATGTCTAAATCCGAACACGGAGATAGGTTTGGAAGATCCCCGGAGGGAGCAAACAGGGACGTTTAGCACGGAAGGAACCCTAACGTGCGCGGAGAAAGATCTCTCCATGCCACGGTATTTAGCCCTCGACCTGCCATTGAAGCTTCCCGGGCTACTCGAGCTCCGCTCTAGACCTTGAAAGATGATCCTCCCGGATGGATCCATCCGAGGACTATCGACCGAAACACCACGCGTCGGAACCGGCGTGGCTGACTCCGTCGACCGCCGGACTGGGCTCCGGCTAACCCTAGCCCGAAAATGCTCGTCAGAGACAGCCGGTCGATGTCTGGAGATTCGAACCCTAAGCGGATTCTGGATCCTATCAGAGTCTAGGGAAAGGCGGGGAAGGTCCTCGTGATCAAGACCAGAGGAAGAAGAGGAGGAAAGGGAGAGGCGAGTGGACATGGACGATGCCACCGCCTCAGGATCGATGTCGTGAAGAAGCGGGAGGCTGAGCGATGGATCGTTTGAGGGTTTGTAGTGGTGGAGGAGAAGATGCTTGAATGATTTGCTGCTAGGGCTCTTCGCTCCCGGCATTGGCTCAATCGATCGCGGACTCGCAGCCACTGTCGAACCGGCAGCCTTCAACTGATCCGATAACGTCTTTGCGTTCTGCTGTTTCTTGAAGCCGAGCAGCTCCCTCCACCTCGTCGTGCATCTCGGCGCTTTCGGGGAGAAAACCAAGTCAATGGATCCGATCTCCTCCGCTCCGCACCACTGCTTCTCATCCGGCTCCGTGGAGTGGATCTCTCCGGCCGACGGACGCAACGTTGCCAGGTGGAGCGGCACCAGCTTTCCATCTGAAAAGAGCTCGTCCGCAGGGAGCATGGCGACGGGATCGTCAAGTCGGAATTCGAAATCAATGAGATCCACAGAGCTCCTGGAAGGCTCCATCGTCGAAGCGGCGGAAGGCGATGCATTAGCCACAACGACGTCCGCTGGGGCTGGTGAGATGCTAGGTCCGAGCAAACCGTAGGAAGATTGGTGGGCTGGAGGGAAGGAGTCTGGCGGCAGGGTAACATTGTTGACGCAGGCAGAGGCCATCATCGGTCATCAATCTACCGGAATACGGCGATGGTTCGCCGGAGATGGGCAATGCAGAAGTGCTCTGTGGGAGAAGAAGACAGAGAGGGCTGAGTTTTTGTGCTTTGTAGGCTATCTGTGGGGCCTAATTATTTTAGGGTTTGGGGGCCGAGACGATAAGCGATAAGATTAACACCCTTCCGCCGTTAAAGAGTGTAGGATTTATAACCGCCTTAGCGCTTAGGGCTTGTTTGATTGCGACTTAACAAATTTGGTCTTAAATAAGGTCAATTGTTTTGTTTGATAAAAAAGATGAGATAAGTAAAGGAAATTATTTTATTTTTTTATAGGTTTAAGCACGTGTTTTATGAATAATTGAGTTAAGCTAAGCTGTAGGCCGACGTAACTTACAGTACCTAAGCCCAGAAAATACGATGAGCAGGATTTATTATTCTCTGCGGAGTTCGAAGAACGTCCGGAGATTAATAAAATTGTGTCACATCACCTCATTGTTTGGTACTCAGCTTCGTATCTGCACTTGGTATCCCTTGATACCGCTGGGTACCCAACATTTAATCAGACGGTTCTCCCGTCTGGTGTTGCACATAATAAAAACTCTGAGCAAAGCTTGTCTTCCACGCTACGCCAATCAAAGGAGTTAAAAGAGTAAGATTATATATTTAAGACCATACAATTACTCATCGAGGCTTAGCGTTGTTGGCGTGCGAGCACGATTGAGAACCCCCATTTCGGGTTCTAATCCCCTCTATAACCGAAAATTATTCAATGTGGATGTCTAACGTCATCTAGAGACCAATCAGAATGTGCCACATCACCCTTTTACTGAACCATGGCTCGGTACTGCTCGATATTGCGGCTTGATACCGCTCGGTACCACGGCATCCGGACGTAGAGCTGCGTACGATGTTCGCACAGAATAATTTCTCCTCTACTATGATCTCGCCTTTTCAGTGGGGCAAAGAAAGTGTGGGTTCGATACTGGTGAGTGGCCTCGCTAGATTACATCGAGAGATTAGTTACACCAACGAGTAGATACTCCAGTTACAAAAAAAAAAAAAAAAAGACTACAATTATTATTCAACTATTTGTATCTATTTAATTATTTACTACTACTTATATGAATTTATGATAAATTATTAATTTTAGTTTTTAATATTTATCAGAATTTAAATTATTTGATCTTAACATTTGAAAATCTTGTATTATAATTCGGTATGACTACATATTTTTAATGATTTGAACAATCCCTTTTAGCATTTGTCAACTCTTTCAAATAGGGGTGTCAATATTTGACACGACCCGAAAATCCGACTTGAAAAATTCGGGTTAGGGTCAACCCGAAACGGGTCGGGTTCGGGTTCAACATTTCGACCCGTTTCAAAAATCGGTTCAGGTTCAGGTTAACCCTTTGACTCGAAATTGATCCGATTTTGACCTGAAAACCCGATTTTGACCCGACAACCAGAGATTGACCCGATTTTGACCAGGTTTTGACCCGAAAAGAGGAGATTGACCCGTTTTGACCCGAAAATTAGCAATTTTCTTGTTGGAAACTGGTCATTCGGGCCGTGTCTGTTTGACCCGATCCCGAAGCGGGTCGGGTTCGGGTCAGGTAAATCAACCCATTTTTAAAAACGGATCGGGTTCGAGTTGACCCGAATAGTGTCGGGTCAGTTTCGGGTTCGACCCGAACCCGATCCGTGACCCGAAATTGACACCCCTACTTTCAAAGCATGTTTTTAATACATTTTTATGAGATGTAAACATTTTTTTAAATATTGTTCTATCTTGATTGAATTTTTAAATTAAATATTCTTATATAGATCCTAAATTTGGATGAAACCTTAAGACCATGCAAATAATCTTAAAATGGTCCTTTGATCTTCTACATTAAAGGGAAACTTTTTATAAAATAAAATAACCTATTACCCTTAATAAATAATTTAAAAGATTTATCCTAGAATTCCTAAAATATTTTCTTAAATTCTTTTTCATTTTGTACAACCAAAAAAAATTTCAAATATTTAACTTGAGAGTGTTAAGAAATCATAATCGTAATTTTAAGAGAATTTGAGGACATTTGCTTAGAAAATATTTAGATATTAATTCTAGGCTAAGATAGGTGTCCTATGGACCTAAAAATCTTACAATATTTATAAAATTTTTTAAAAAATAAAAATATCACAAATTACACAACTCTAATGTAATTAAATCATACGGGTTTGTCTTCATGGAAACTTGTACTTCAAAAAAAAAAAAAAAAAAAAAAAAGAATCTTATCAAAGTCTCTTGAAATGTGCATAATTTGTATAACTTTATTTTTATTTTAAAATCTATTAGAGAATATTATTTTTGTCTTTCGAGGTTGAATGCTATTTTTATACAATATTTGATTATAAAATTAGAATTTTAAAAAAATCTGTATTTTATTTTTTTCAAAGTTATCACTAAGAAAAATTTAATGTCAAGATTTTATTAAAAAATATGGATCAAGAGATTGCACAACCACAGTATAAATATCTTTATCATTTGTTGAATTATTGCAATCATGACTAACTTATTCTCTACCACTTGATTTTAGTTAAATCTCCAAATCTCAGAATTAATGGCAGAGTAATCACAAGAACAGTAAACATAGATTGAAGATACTTATCAAGAATTGAAAGCATAAATTTTGAAAGATTATATTAATAAGAAATCAACATTAAAAATTTCAATTATATCTAATCCTTAGAAAGATGATTTGTTTTATTCTAAAGGAAAAAAAAAATATAGAAGAATCCCTTCTCAAATTTGACTCTAAAATATGCAACATGCACATTTCAGCACAGAGATTGGATTTCCCAAATTTGATTAAATTATCTTCTTAGGTTTCGTTTGAGGCGGCTTTCTTACTGCCTCATAAAGTAATTTTTTAGTACAAAATTTTATTTGTTGTACTAAAAAGCCGCTTTAAGAATCAGTAAGAAAGCTGTCCCAAATGAAACCTTAATGGATAAATACCAACTTAAAAAACACGATTTTACAAACTAACTTCAAAATGGTAGACTTCATTACGAATGTCGACCACATAAAAAGGTCTGAGAACAAGGATCAACATTAGAATTATGAGTTTGAATACAAAAATAAATAACGACAAGTAAAATATAATCACAAAATATGATCATAAATTAATTTATTAGAAAATGAATCGTAATTTTATCTAAAGATAAAAAAAAAAATTCTTATTTCAATGCCCAAAAAGAGTATATAACTTAAACTAATATTTTTTTTCTATAGGTTTCGTTTGAGACGGCTTTCTTACTGCTTCTTAAAGCAGCTTTTTAATACAAAAATTTAAATTTTATATTAAAAACATACTTTAAAAAGCAGTAAAAAAGCCGTTCCAAACAAAACCATAATTTCCTCTCAGACCAACTTAAATTCAATCTTTAAACTCATCATACAATACATCAATGCTCCTCTTTGCACACATTAAATTAACTAATTAAGGTTCAATAGTGGCATCACATGGGAGATCTCCATTATGAATCACTAGAAGACTGAAAAGCTCAGCCTCAATTATAATTGTACCATTTTGGAAATGTCAAAAATGCTTTCTTATTAAAGTTATTTTTGTTTAAATCTTGTTGACTATAACTCAGACCAACTAGAAATAAACTAATTTAGCTTGGCCTACACATTGTTAGGGTTTCTCCTTTCCTTCATTTGTGCTAAGTACATTCATAGAAAATCTGCTCAACAATCTCGAACCTTCGAGCCACCTCTCGTTGTTAGCTTCAATATAGACTTGGATGCTCCCTACTATGTTCTTTAGAGACTTGAAGGATTGTTAGCAAAGTCTTCAAATATATCTAGAAGGATTGTTATCATAAATGTTTCCTTATTATACCTCACAGCATATATAGTCACATCAAAACCTACAATTTTCTTGTAGGACCTTCATATTCCTTCTTTTTAAATGACTCTTCATCTTCAAATCTCTTGAGGTTAGGGGTGTCAATTTGGGGTCACAGGTCGGGTTTGGGTCAAACCTGTAACTGACCCGGCACTTTTCGGGTCAACCCGAACTTGATCCGTTTTTTGCAAATGGGTCGGTTTTTCGGACCAGAACCAGAACTCGACCTGCTTCGGGTCTGGGTCAACCCGACACGACCCAGGGCCGAAAAAATTCTAGTTTTCAGATAAAAAACGGCATTCTTAAATTTTTAGGTAAAAAATGGGTCAATCTCATGTTTTCAGGTCAAAAATGGGGTTTTGGGTCAACTTCGAGTTTCTGGGTCAACCCGAACCCGACCCGATTTTTGAAATGGGTCAATTTGTTGAACCTGAACCCTACCCATTTCAGGTCTGGGTTGACCCTAACCCGAAATTTTTGGGTTGGGTTCATTTCAGATTTTCAGATCGTGTCCAATATTGACACCCTTACTTGAGGTCCAACCCCTCTTTGCATTTGATAGTAAATTCCTTAAATGTTATCTCTTCACCACTCTCCTTTTGCACCTTCTCTAGTTCAGAGACTTTGGGAAGTTTACCACCATCTTCATTTGAAGTTTTCTTAAGCAATGAGAGAGTTATCTCCTTCATTTTCTTTAAGAGATTCAAGATTAATGTAGAAATTAAAGCACTACTCTAGGACATGCCAAAATTAGAGAATTAAGAAAATATTTAATTATGTTAAATGAATGCTCTTGAGTGCTAAAATATTTAATCTACTTCTTTCAACGGAGTTTTAATTCTTATAATTATTGTTGGAGTGCTTTCAAAAAATCTTTAGATGTACTTCTTTCAATGAAGTTGGTGTATCTTCACTAAAAGATTTTCATTGCAACGTTCATTCTCTTAATATTGCAGTCACACAAACTGGACAAAACTGTGACATGCTGAAGATATTTATATTCCGCAGAAGTTATATGATCCATATCAAATGTTTTATTGTATAGTTTGAATTGGTTTTGTTATAAACTTTATTCTTTTGTCTCTTTTGACTTTTTAAAAAAGAAAGAGAAATAGAAAATTGATATATATATCCACATTTACCAAACTCAAATTAAGCAAATCATTAAGAGAGTCTGAATTAGATTCAACAAGTTGTTGATTATGAACTAAATTAAATGCCCATAACTTAGCACTCACCATATTTGAAATCTCCTAAAGCCCTCAAGTTGCCCAAAATCAAATCTCATAAAATAGCCTAAGAGTTATCTCTAACTTGATTCTTAGTATTATGCTACAGAACTCGCTGAGGAGCTAAAAAATCCTCCAATCAATCAAGATTTTGATTTTTCATCTAAAAACTCTGTAAATTGGCTAGAATAATCACCAACCAACATAAGGCTCATGCAAAAAGAATTCACCAATAGTACTCGTTCTCAATCAAAAACTCACCTAAAACACATAATTGTTAATCGATTATAAGCCTAAGTCACCCGATACATAACTTGCTATACATTCAATATAATTGTATCTTAGAGCAATTTCTATAATGTTGGCCTTAATTCTCGCTAGGGGTGTCAATTTCGGGTCACGAGTCGAGTTCGGGTCGAACCCAAAACTGACCCGGGTTCAAACAGGTCAGAAATTCGAACCCGGACCTGACCCGGGTAGGTAAACGGGTCGGAAATTCGAACCCGGACCCGACTTGGCGGGTTGCTGGGTTGACCCGACCATACCCGGTTTCGGGTGACGGCGCGTGGGGAACGGCAGCGCGGGGCACGGCAGCGGGCGATGGCGCGGGGCAGCTGGCAGGGGCATCATCGTGAGTCGCGCGGGGCGATTCACGAGGCACGTGGGGCAGCGGGGGAGGTGCGCGGGGCAGCGGTGCAACGGGCAGTGCGGGCGGGGGCAGCGGTCAAGGGCGGGAATCCAATTTTTTTTTTAAATAAATGGGTTTCGGGTTGACCCGGCAACCCTCCGGGTCAACCCCAACCCGACCCGTTTTTTCAAACGAGTCGAATATGCGAACCCGAACATGACCAATTTTTCAAACGGGTCGGGTCCAACCCGGATTTTCCGGGTTAGGTTTTCGTGTCGTGTCAAATATTGACATCCCTAATTCTCGCTAACGAATATGGATCATTGATTGAGTGCAAGCACATAAAAAATTTTAAATCTAAGACAAAATTTTGCACATCAAAATCTAACACATAATCTATCAAGAATTCTATTCATATTTCATACTCTCTCTCTCTCTCTCTCCTATATGTATTTTTGCATACATATTCATACATATTACATAATTTGGTTCTATGTAACTTGGTTCAACTATTCCTTCCATCCAAAGTGGCTCAACTTCCTCCTTTGTAGATCATTTCGTTAAGAGGCTTTAAGATACCAAGCTTTTCTTTTGCTTTCCAACTTCATTTATTTCCCTAATAAATTATTAGTATCTTTTTAGTAAAAAAAAAGATCAAATCCAACTATATCAATAATTTCATAATTAAATAAAATGTGCTCTATTACTAAAATATCATTAATAAAATTAATAAAAACAAATTATAAACCGCCTATTTCTTCTAAAAAAAAAATTAATAAAAATAAAAAACATATTTGTAGTCTTATGATTCTTCTTGAAAGGGAAGTTGTCCCCAACGGCCAACAGCATTAAATATGACTTATCATTTTCTCAAAGTCACGTCCAAAATCAACAGCCTAAGCAAAGCGACCTAAATTGCCGATTCATCATATAAGAAAATTGCAAAATCTCTTTCGCAATATAATAATTGTCGCAGATAATGCTTACAAAACTATTAGCCTATTATTGTCTGATGGTGCCTAAACATAAAAAATAAAAATAAAAATCTGTTGAGGGTAGTTAATTAATTATACAGTTCTGTGTGGCCTAAAGATGGTGACCTAAGCTCATGAGCATGTGCATGGTTCAATTATACTACATAGTTGTCTCTTTGCTTTGAATTATGGATGTCAATATTTGACACGATCCGAGAATTCGACTCGAATATAATTTGAAAATTTCAAATTTTGGTCAACCTGTTTGTGAAATGGGTTGAGTTCGGGTTCAACAAACCGACCCGTTTCAAAAACAGGGTCGGATTCGGGTTGACCAGGAAACCAAGAAATGACCCGAATTGACGTAAAATTACCGCTTTGTCCGCGCTGCTCGCTGTGCGTCTACCCAAGTGACCGTGCCACCTCGCGTCTGCCTGGATTGATCGTGCCCCGTCGTCCAGCCTTCCCCCTTTGCAACTGCCCAGAATGGCCTTGGGTGTCGCAGTCGACGACTTCGGGTTTACAAAACTGTGTCGAGCCGAGTTGACCCGGTAACTGGACAAGTCGGGTCTGGGTTCGTATTTTCGATCCGTTTGCTAAACTGGCACGGGTTCAGGTCAACCCATTTAAACCTGGGCCAGTTCGGGATTCGACCTGAACCTGACTCGAAATCTAATTTTGACACCCCTACTTTGAATTAATAATTAATAATATGCATTAATAATAATAATAATAATATATACACTAAATTTGATTATAATAAGTTTTATTTTCTTTTGATTTATTTTGAGATAAATAATAATTTTCATGTGATATTTTTAAGCATTTAAAATTTTATATCAAACACAATTAATATGCAAATTCTATATTTAGTATATTGTTTTGATGGTATTGGGTGGTGATGGTGGTTGCAACAGCAACAGCTGACGGTGATGTTGGGAATGGGTGGCAACTACAAATTGAGAAGACGAGATAAGGGGCTAAGTTTTTCGTGCATTGTTGGGAATTTGTTTGATTTGGGCAAATTTTAAATTCGTTGAGTGGCTGTTTGGTTTGATGACTTTGAAGTACATTCATATTAGAGATGCATGAGCTATTTCGTTCGATGCAAATCAAATGCATTCATTTTTTTGGTTTGTTTGTTTGTTTGTTATGATATATATTTTAATTGCACTGAAATAAGATGGATGGAAAATGGATTGTGTTCATGAGAAGGAGAGATTATTCTGTACGGACATCAGACGCAGTTTATCGTCTAGAGGCTAATCAGGTGCAGCTACGCCATCCAGTACCGAGCAGTACAGAGCTCGAGACCAAGCCACGGTACCAAGTAGGAGGTGACATGGTGCATTTTCATTGGGCTATAGTCGGCGTTCGGTGTCCTCACATAATAATTCTTCCATGAGAATGGGGTGTTACAACTGGTGGGCAGTAGTTCTGATTAGCAGAATCAATGTGTGGCTATGACAGATTGTGACAATGGTGGGAACTGGAAAGTCACTATACATAAAAAAATACGCCATCAAAAAATTATCTTGAACGAACGCGAATCTCGAGGCAAAAAGTTAGTTGGAAACTTCAAAGATTAAATTCAAGAGTTCACGAACTCCGATTTCAGCAAAATTATAGTCAAACTGAGCGTCTCGGAAATACGAACCCAACGACACCAAATTCAACTCAATCCGAGCCCAAATAGGTCCGAATCATGGACCCGAAGCACTGTTGGAAGGTTCAAACCGCAATTTGAGATATCAAACGGTCTCCGATTTTAACGAGCTTATACTCGAATCGAACGGTTCGACGAGACAAATCCAACGAGTCCAAGATCACTAAATTCCGACATCTATAAGACCTTCAAATGTCCAACGAACGGTGCACGATCATAGGATTCGATATCGGTCGTCCATTCGACCACTCCCTATTCGCCCCTGATCTCACGCCTATTTACGAGCTATGCCACTCCAGAAAATCTATAAATAGAGCCCTCATTCTTCACAAGAGGAGGGGCCAAGCAAGAAGAGAAGGAAGAGGCTCCTCCTCGACCACCGCCGGAGCCTCGCCGGACCACCACCGGGGACTTCGCCGGACCACCGTCGGATCCTCGCCGGACCACCGCCGGAGCCTCGCCGGACCACCACCTCAAGGCCCGACGTTCAGGACCGACATTCAGGCCCGACGTTCAGGCCCGACATTCTGCTCAAGTCCCGACGTTCTGCTGAAGGCTCAACGTTCTGCTCAAGACCCGACGTTCAGGCCTGACGTCTTCATCTGAGGCCCTCACCTTCGCCAAAGGCCCTCACCTTCGCCAGAGGCCCTAACCTTTCGCCAGAGGCCCTCACTTTTACCAACGGCCTTCACCTTCGTCAGAGGCCCTCACCTTTGCCAGAGGCCCTTGTCTTCGCCAGATCATCATCAAAGGTCGTGTGCTCCACCAGAACATCACATGAGGCCCGGACTTCCTACGGACCACCACTCAAGGCCCTAAGCTCCACTAAGCGACCACATGACACCCGAACTTCTATAGAAGTATCGCCCTCCTACTATAGTCTTTCAGACCCTAGTCTCCTGCCAACAATGGCCTTTCAGACCCCGGTCTCCTACCGACTACGGTCTTTTTAACCTCCGTCGCCTACTATGATCCGTCCGACCTCCATCAAAAGACAACAGTCTTTCTAACCCTGGTCTTCTATCGACTACGGTCCTTCCGACCTCCATCGCCTACTATAGTCCTTCCGACCTCCATCAACAAACAACGGTCTTTTTGACCCCGGTCTCCTGCCGACTACGATCCTTTTGACCTCCGTCGCCTACAACGGTTCGTCCAACCTCCATCAACAAACAACGGTCTTTCTGACTCCGGTCTCCTGCGGACTACGGTTCTTCCGACCTCCATCGCCTACTATGGTCCTTCCGACCTCCATCAACAAACAACGGTCTTTCTGACCCCAGTCTCCTGCCGACTTCAGTCCTTTCGACCTCCGTCGCCTACTACGGTCCGTCCGACCTCCATCACTAGACAACGGTCTTTCTGACCCCGGTCTCCTGCCGACTACGGTCCTTTTGACCTTCGTCGCCTACTAAGGTCCGTCCGACCTCCATCAACATACAACGGTCTTTCTGACCCCGGTCTCCTACCGACTACGGTCCTTCCGACCTCCGTTGCCTACTATGGTCCTTCTGACCTCCATTAACAAACAACGATCTTTCTGACCCCGGTCTCCTGCCGACTACGGTCCTTCCGACCAAACAAACATGTATATGTAACTCCTACCATGTAATGCAATCTATATGATGTATATTTGCTACATCAATATAAGGCCTTCTCCCAAGGAAGGGCCTCATTTGTAACCGACAAATACTAGTGGATTCATTCAAACTGGGCCAGGCCCCGTGGTTTTTCCCCTTTTTAGGGGTTTTTCACGTAAAAACTCTGGTGTCTCTTATGAATGTTTCACCCCCTCTCTTATCTGCTTGTGTGCTGGATCTTCGTACAATGCTAAGACGTTAAACCATATATTTCTCTACCGCCGCGAATATTCCAAGACGCAACAAGGTTAAAGGTTGTGAATTCTTCTTGTATTTAGGAATTGCTAATTTTAGTGAATTTCAAGTTCATAAAGCACTAACAAAATCAAAATCTCATATGTTTCTTTTAATTTATAATCTTAATACTTGAAAACAAATATTCCATATTTTGGGATATTCTAAACCTATTACTCAAATATTTTGAATTTTATTTTATTACATGCTAGCAAATTTGTGACAATAGAGTAAAGTATTTAAATGTTTTAGATTTATACTAAGATTTAGTACACACAAATAGAAGTTATAAAAGCACCATAAAATTTTATATGAAAAACCTTTAGAAAGGAAAACCATGAGATTTGGCACAATTGCAATAGTCCACTATATAATCAAATGTATGAGAGTCCACTCTTCTCTACAATTGAAAAATATGCGATTACACAATTAAGAATAGTTATTTGATTATTTTAATAAAGATTACAGAAAAAGTAATTAATGGTAGAGAAATTACACAACACCAATCAATCAATGACAATGTAATATAAATTGTATGTCCATAATCAAATAGCTTAAATGAAATGATTTTAGTAATTAGGTGGTGGTGTTCGTGGTTGCTCAGATTATTTAATAGTGCTATAGAGATCTCTCAGCTCTCAAACCTATCTCAAGAATAAAATGAAATCAAAATAATGGTTTTTTGAGGGGTCCATTTTGATGAATTTTGCTACAATATACATATTGACTCTCTTCATCTTCCACCGCTAGGGTTTTCGCTGGGCTTCTCCCGCGGCTATTGCCGTCATGAAGGCTATACTCAGGGAAGATTTCTATTTTCCTTTGCCTATTTATTTCAGTTTTGTTGTTCTTTTTCGTTCAACCTTCTAGTCTTGCCTTCCTTCGGTCGTTCCAAGCTAGATGGCAGGAAATCAAAATTTTGATCTAGGGATGTTCCTTTGAAATCGCGATCTTTTTTAGATGATTTATCTGGTTCTTCTTCTGACAAATGCTTTCCTGAGCTCAACTTCTACATTCCGTGGTATGCCCTCTCTTTGTATCTCTGAAGAGAAAATCCTGACACTTGTGGCTCCTTTGCAATTTGTTTTGGTTTATTTTTTTCCTGGCTGTCGCCCTAGTCTAAATTCTATCCAAAAGTTCTTCTTCATCCTTATGCTTAATGCCGATTTTTTCATGACTTTTCTCAACCCATCGTATATTCTGATTAAGTTGATGAATGATTTGAATTATAATAGAGTGTTTAGTCATAGA
This sequence comes from Dendrobium nobile, assembly GCA_022539455.1. Lineage (NCBI taxonomy): Eukaryota > Viridiplantae > Streptophyta > Magnoliopsida > Asparagales > Orchidaceae > Dendrobium > Dendrobium nobile. The sequence goes on along the minus strand of CM039732.1, from coordinate 26,922,630 downwards.
TCTTATTTTGTCAATAATTATTATATAAAGTTAACCAAATGGTCGCCCTTACTAGATATTGGTGTTGAATCTCCTGTTATTCCCATTTGGATTTCATTCCCTAATTTAAGACCTCACCTCATCTCTCCTTGTATCCTCCACGCTCTTGATTCATTGTTTGGGCATCCTTTAAATGTTTACAATGCCACCTCCATTGGTTCTCGACCATTTATAGCGCTGGTTTTGGTCGAGCTTGATATTACAAAAATATATTCGAATAAAGTGTTGCCCAGTCCTAAAAAGTTTGAGTATCAGCTTTTAGACATGGAGGAATTTCCTCCCTTTTTAATTCTCTTTAATTGTATTGAGTATGTTAGGGGGGATTTCAACAAGTCCTCTGTCCCGGTGAGTGTTCATACTTTTAATTCTAATCACCTCACGACCGATGGGAAGGCAACTGGTGATTTGGATAATGTTAATGTTGTTGTTGCAAATTTCACTGTTACGCCTATTAATAAGGTGCTCATTAATGGGGATAACTATGGGGTATCTGATATTGGGGTGAAGGTTGATGGGGTTGTTGTTTGTCCCGTCGAGGAGGATGTTCTGTCGTTGGTTGCTATTATGGCTGTGACTATTTCTTGAGCTAACAATGAGAGTGTTTTGGTGGTAATGGGAACTAATGCTTGTATAACTAATTCTATTGCTTCTCCTAATGAGTCTCCCATTCCTAATTCGAATTCTATGGAACATGTGGAATGTGAAGCTTTTAGTCCTTTGGATGGTTTGGTTTCTATGGTGCCAAAAGAGAATGTAGATGCTACTTTTGGTTTGGATGATCAACATCTAGCTATTGTGTGTAGGCCTGTGGATTGTAATGTTAAAGTTTTTAGTTTTAAAGCCCCCATTTCGTTGGTATCTAATGTTGTTTCACCAGGTTGTTTGGGGCTAATTGTGAATGTGTCGTTTGTGGATGTTCCTATTGCACTTATTTCTTCTAAAGTGTTGAAAAATCAATTAGTTTCCAAATTTCCTCTGAGTATGTGGATCATTCAGATTGGTTGGATGGTTCTTGCTCCTCTCATTGTAGGGATGCTGGAGATTATTTTGATGAGTCAGAGGATGATTTTCATGAGTATAGTTTGAATGTAAGTCGTTGTGCTAAAAAAACCCAATTCTATGGTGCTGGCAAACGGTGTAGACGTAAATAAAAAAGAAGAAGTAATTGATGTTTTTGGCTTGAGAAATTTGATGTTACGGCCTCCTCGTCCTCCTGTTTTTCTCTATTGGATGTTGTGCTTCTCAGCTGTGAGCTTTAATTTTCTAGTCCGGTCAAGGATGAGGCAGTCTTCTGCCCAACCATTGGATGTCCTTCTCCTGTTGGCAATCTTGATGGCTCCTTCTCTAGTTCTGACTGCTGGCATTTATTTGGGATGTGGGATGATGCTTGGTCTGTGCATGCTACCTCCAATGGATGGTCCTTGCCTGGCTTATGGATGGTTGGATGGAGGCCTGCTGTTCCTGAGACAGGTTGTTGTTTACCTTGATTTGCTAGTTATAGCTTTGTATTTTTTTGATCTTTCATGTTGAAAAATTTTAATTTTTTTTAATGAATTTAACCGGAATCCAAAACACAATTGAACGACTTAGATTAATCCTCTTGGTAATAGATCATTTATTTAGCATTTGAGTATCTTAATAATATGAGAATTGAATAATTTTGAGCTCATTAGATTTGCCTGCTCGATCAAACTCTAATTTTCAAGTGCTCGATCTACAAGATTTGAAGCTATTCAAATATTCCAATTAATATCTCTAAGTTTCAATTGCTTGATTTGAACTCATTTGAAGTCGAATTAGATTAGTTATGATGTTGATGAATTTTTCTTCATCAAGACGTTCAATTTGAATATAAGAATGCTAAAATTATAGTTCAAACAATCATAAATTTATTTTTGAATATTTTAAATATAAACAATGTATCAAAATTCATTCCAATCAAATAAAATTTTAAAATATATATAAATTTCTTTTTAAATCAAAACAGAATTTTTTTTCTTATATATATATATTTTATATTTTACAATCATAATACTTAAACCAAAGAACTGCTTCCCGTGCTTCTTTTCGACGGCCGTTGAATACCCGTACTGATTAATACAAAAGCCGTTGTCCATCGCTTTGAAAAGTACTGTTCGCAACACCATCAGCCATTCTATATTACTGTTTCTCTTACTTTTTTTTTAGTTGGGAAGAGATTTGACTGAAAAAAATCCAAAAAATAATATTATTAATTGCTAGCCACCATAATTATTAATTATATTAATTATGTCGGTCATTCATATCGCGGGCGATAGAGTAAGAGTATAAAGCGTCTTAGTAATGTACGTATATCCGGCACACCAACAGATAGTTCAGAGAGAAAAAAAACATCAGAATTTTTTACTTGAAAAACCTAGAAAGGGAAAAATCATGAGATCTAACCCAGCTGCGAAAGTTCCACTAAATTTGAATGAATTACAAAGCTTGATTCCTTCATTTACTTGAGAATGTTGGAATTACTATTTATTGGAGAATCGGGCAAAGTTTGGTGATAGTTGACGAACGAATGTTTGGCAGTGGTCAAGAATAACTCTGGCGGTGGCTGACGAACAGGCGGAAGTCTAGCAGTAATAAGGAAAAACTGTGGCGGTGATTGACGAACGGGCTAAAGTCCGGCGGTAATCGACGAACAGGCCGAAGTCCGACAGTGGTCGACATATAGGCGAAAATCCGACGACGGTCAAGAAGAACTCCGACGATGGTGGTTGGGAAGAACTCTGGCCGTCTGGCGGTGATCAGCAAACGGCGGAAGTCTGGGAGTGATTTGAATAGATGGTCGATATTGATCCCCTTGATCGTGGGCCATTTATTAGTCATTTGAATACCTTAATGACATCAAAATTTGATGATCTTGGCTTTGTTAGATTCGTCTCATCGAGCCGCCAGATTCAGTATAAGCATGTCAAGTTTAAAATTCGTTTGTTAATCCAAATTATGCTTTGAACCCTTCAAATATGCTTTGGACCCTTGATTTGGGCTCAGTTGGGCTCGAATTATATTGATTTTGGTGTTGTTGGCTTCGTCTTTTCGAGACGTTCATTTCGACTATAAGTTTGCTAAAATCGGAGTTTTGGTAGTCCCAAATTTAAATCCAGAAGACTTCAACTCAATTTTGCCTCGAGATTCATGTCCGATCAAGATAAATTTTTGATGATATATCAATTAGATTAATAAAAATAATTAATATATTAATAAATTCTTCCATCATATTAATAATTATCAAATTCATATTATAAATAATTAACAAATAAATAAAAATTATCATATTAACGGTTGATAATGCATAGAAATTTTTTTGAGTCATGATTTAGCAGCATAATATTTTTTATTAAAAAAAGAAAACTTCTAAAGATAATTGATATAAATTTGCAACATGCTTTTCAGTCAATTAATTAAGTAATTATAATTTAAAAATACATAAGATCATGATAAATAATATAAATTATAGAATTAATATATTAAAAATTAATTAATTTGTTTATTTTTAAATAAATAAAAATTAATAGAACTATAGTTGAACTTAATATTGGTATTTATAATTTTAATTTATTTAAAGGGTATTAATATAGTATGCTAAAATATATGCTTATTAAGAATACATATAGATGATGTAAATGATATTTTTTAATTAAAAAAAAAAGAATATGAAAAAAATATAGATGATGTAAATTAGTAAAGGTGCTAAAAAAATTTATTAAATTTACAAATAAATTGAATATGAATAATTTTCCTAATCATCTTCATCTTCATTAATTCCCATATATATTTTTTTCATAATAAATTTATTAGCCTCTTAAAATTCAACCTCACAAGTCACAATCATATATATATAAGTTAGCCATTGGATTTATATCAACAATAAATTTTATGGAATATATTATATATTTAATCTTTTTTATGACTGACCCCTTAAATTATACTCATTGTCTATAATATCTATTATCTTAAGTTTAATCACTATTGATTATTTTGCATCATCTTTTAATATTTAAAGATAGTTGTAGTAGGTTCATACCACTCATTGTAAGATTAAAGAAATATCAAAATTTAAATATATTTTACAAACAATATTGGAAATTCATCAATTTTCGATAGTAAAATCCGTCGAAAAAATAGATATATATATATATATTGGTAAATAGAATTTCCTGCGGATTTCCGATGACTCTGCTTTTGTCGCAAAAAAAGCCGTAGAAAATGAGTCTATGTTCGAAAGAGTTCCGACATAAAAGCTGTTGGAAGTACTAGTGAATATTTTCGTAGAAAAAAAACCGACGAGATTTATGATGGGCTTAATCCGCTAGAATTTCCAGTGAAAAATAATCGCCATAACATTTCAAAGTATCACGTATAACATGGACGCAGCAAAAGATATATTAAAAATTGAATTATGATTATTTTATAAAATAAACTTAGGTATGACCTTAACCATCATGTAAATTTAACTTTAATCTTACTATCAATTACCTTTTAGGCTTTATTTGAGATAGATTTTTTATTGCTTTCGAAAATAGCTTTTCAATACAAAATTTTTTCGAGCAAGAAATTTTTATACTAGAAAGCTGCTTTAAAATCAATAAAAAGCTGTCTCAAACCAAACGTAAAGAAAGTCTTACATGTTGGTTATATACTTATATTGCATATATATTTTATTAAACTAAATTTATGACAGGCTCCACCTCCTCATAATTTAGGAGGATATATAATGTTACATCAACCATCTCTCAATCACTAGAACCTCATCATTATATGACTAAGACTTGGTTTGGAATGATTTTCTTACTGCTTTTTAAAATAATTTTTTCAGTATAAAATTTTAAATATAATATATATATATATAATAATAATAATAATAATAATAATAATAATAATACGCATCACATACGTTGGTGTTTTTCAAACTAGCTCGATCTCGAGCTCGAGCTTTTCAAACGAGTTGAGCTCGAACTTGATATTTTCTAAACAAGTTGATCTCGAGCTCACTAATCGATCTTGGGCCCGCTAATCGAGCTCGAGCTCATTAAGGATTACACGAGCCATACTTGATAAGGCAAATACTCGACTCGACTCATTTACACCTCTAGTCATATCACACAAGAAAAAGAGAAAAGCATATCAACAGATGAATCTTTGTGTTGTGAGGGAGGCCAAAGGCTTATTTGTCCTAAACGTGAGAGGGCGACAGGTGAAAGCAGATTCTGCTATGCACGAGGGCTTTCTGATAGGGTGATAATCGATTTTGGTTACTAGCAAATTTTCTCTTTTTCTTAGGGATATTTAGGCCAATTGAGCCACTCAAACACATATCACATTGGTAAGTCTCGAATCCCGGACTTCTTAGTTGATGGTCAAAATTTTCAACCAATAGATCAAGATGAGCTGCATCTAGCCAATTTTACTCAACGGTCAAGTAAATTTTTCATTAAAGTGTGCGCTAGAATACAATTACTCGAATTACAACTTGTGTGACTTTAAACTTTATAGAGTGATATGTGTTGAGAAACTAATGTTTGATTAGCACGAAGCTTAATGTAATGCTTAGAAACTTTTGGAATTAGTTGTAGATTGACTTTAACAAATTTGTAGTCAAATTGAGCATCTTGATGAAACAAATCCAAAATACTAAACGTGATCTTATCTGAGTTCAAATAAGCTCAAATTAAGTATTTAAAAGATAGAAATATTGTGACATTAATTGAAGGACTAAATGGTGTCCGATTCTTACACGCTTATAGTCAAAACAAGTGGCTCAATTAGATGAATTCAACAAGCCCAAAATCACTTGATTCTAGGGTCATTAAAGTACTCAAATGTTGAATAAATATTTTATGATCAAAGAATTTGATATGAGTCGTTAGATGGGCAGTTATAAAATTTTGACTAAATTTATCAAAATGCTCACTCTACAAGTACCATAAATAAATCTTCATTCTTCACACGAAGGAGATCTGGACTTGAATTTGGAGAGAACTTAGAGATTCGAAGAACTCTAGAGTTCTAAATGACGTTTAATGCTGACAATCACTGCTACCCATCATCATCCCCCAGCTACTGTCATCTGAGCATCATTGCTTGGATGTCATTGCTTTTCTACTATCATGCTTTTCTACTATCATCTGACTGTCATTATCTGACTACAATTATCTGACTATCAATGTCCGACCACTATTGCATAATTGTCATTATATTATCATCACTCATCACTCAACTACCATCATTTAAGCAATCGACATCTCCATACCACCATTGTCTAATTACCATCGTCGCCCAACTAACACCATCAAACTTCTGCATCTCTAGAACTCTCTCATATTTATAAAAAATAAAAAAAAATTTTGCTACATACTTTATTATCAAATATTCTTTAATTAAAATGAAAAACATACTCTTGTAACCTATTTATATAGTGGATCACTTCATCTTAGTCAGGCCTCATGATTTTTTTCAAAATTTTCATGTAAAATTTCTAGTGTATACTGCGTTATTTTATTATCTATGCATGCTGGATCTTCGTGAACTTTAAGGCGTTAAAATTCAATCTCTATAATCTTAAATTTTTAATTTTTTTAACACACAACAAAAAGCATGTTATCATTTTGTAGATGTGTAATATTATTATAAATAAGAATGCTTAACTTCACAAATACATTCATGTACAATGAGCTTTCTCATGTAATAGCATGAATGAAATATTTTTCCCATTTTTATCAAAAATCGTGTAATATTTCATTTGAATATAATTAGATATTGAATTTATCATTTAATGAAATATAATTAGATATTAATATTAATTTTAAAATTCATAAATTTTCTCAAAATTCTTTCAAAATTAATAATTTTATTTCCAAAAATAAATCATTATTTTTAAAACAAATTTATTATATAACCCTGTCTATGAAAATCATATTAAAATATAAAAATATAATAGCAGGAATATCATTAAAAATAATAATCAAAATTTTCTCACCAAAATACAACTTCCTTGAAAATCTCTCAGGTAGGTTATGAATTTAGCTCGAAATTTAAAAACTATTTAAATTTTAATTAATTTCTTATTGAACAAAATTTATCTAAAAATTCCTTTGGGATGACAATTTTTTATAAATGATTAAACACAGTTATAAAACTACGTGGAGAAAATATTTTTTTTTAAAAGTCACAAAATAATTTCCGAAAGTGATAAGAAAATAATTATTAAATAAAAATTATGACTACAATCTAAAAAATAAAATAGTAATTTTAAAATTTAATTAAAATTTTAAATAATTAAACATTTAAATAGATTGAATATTAATTAAAATGTTAAATAATTTTGAAATAACCTTGAATCAAGATTGAAGAATTGAGATGAGATCATAACAACATACTCAATAATTTTAGTCAAAATGGCTCAAATTTGTATCAAATTGATTGTAAATAATTTGAAGAATCTTAATGGCTTAAATTCAAGCGCTCACTCAGCCCCAAAAAAATGGCAGACTGGACGGGGTCAGGAAACAAATCAGGACGCGCTACATCACTTTTTTTTCTGTGTACCTGTGACGTATATTAGGTGACATGACACATCCTAATTAGCCTTAGGATGATCCGGTGACCGCAAAGAATAATTTCCCCAAAAAAGGGGCATTGAAGAGCCTAATGCTTCATTGGGGCATACAACTATAAATAACAAGTTTCCCATGCTCAAACAACTTTGTAGAGCTGTTTAAAGCCCCAATAGAGTTTAAATGAGAGAAAAAACTCCTAAAAGAACTCATAATAAGAAAGATCTTTCTTCTGTTTCAAGCTGCAAGAAATAGAAGAATGAAGACCTGGAAGATTCACACAAAGAGCTTATAGGAAAGAAGATATTTGTACCAACTCAGTTGTTCAAATAATCTTATATTCAAATATTTATGAAGCTCCAAGGAAACAATATGTATTTTACCTACACTAAAACATTAAATAATCTCATTGCCAAAGAGGCATGATTAAAGCTCCAAAAATATCCAACAGAGTCAATGCTAATGATTCAATTACAAAATATAACAGATATTCAATTGTAGGAAGAACCATCTTCAAACACAGGCTTCCCTTAGACTCCATTGTAGCACAGAAAGAACAAACAGAATTGCAATCCTCAAGAGATTGTATGAGGAAAACTATGTAGTTTTGTTAGCTGTTGAAGAAAGAATGGTGGCTCTGTTGGCAATGATGTCTCATCTGTAGCTAATCATCCTTTAGGAAATGAAATTTATTCTAAGAAGAACAATTAATTATCTACATTCATCTCAATCTCATATAGAAGAGCTCGGTAAGCTGCTCTCCAGGAATCACTTTCTGAACCGCTTCTGAAAAGCATTTGCATCGCCTGAAGTTCTTCTGGGTTTAATCTATGAAAGATTGACCTCAGGACATGCTGGATCTTATCGTCCGAAATTGAATCAACGGGTTCTAATGTGGAAATGTCAATGCCAAAAAACTTTCCTTGTGTTTCTGCTGAAGCATTTGGTTGCGAAGAGTAATTTGTTGATCCAAATCCAAATCCACTTGGTTTTTTCTTCATAGATTTCAGGGTAGAGTTCATATTGGCTTCAATTTTTGTTGATGAACTCGACTTGGATGCCCAGTACTCCGAGCAGCGACGATGAGGATCGAGGCATTCAATAAACTGTGTACAGTTTATTTTGGGTCAGAATTTAGTCGTGTAATAAGAAAAAGCAAATTACTTATATATATATATTTTCCTTCCTACTAAGGCTTTGTTTGGTTGGGTTGTTGCTTATTTAAAATGAAGTTTTAGAAGCGGATGTTGAGAAAAAGAGGTTTACAAAAACAGAGTTTTAATTAGGAAATTTTTGTTTGAGTAACATTTTTTTAAGTGCTTATTTTTAGAAACTGAGTTTGAAACTGAATAAACAGAAATAAAATAACTTTTATAACCGACAAAAAGATGGAGTTACTTGAAAAGAAATTATATAAAAGTTGTTCTTCCAAACATTTAAAAGTAACTGATTTCGAATTCTAGAAACTAAAAACAGAAAAATTAAGTTTAATCAAAAGAAGCCTAAAACTCTAAGCAATTCAGAAGGTTGAGATAGAATCAATAACCAGATCAAAGCTGTGGTTCCATGAATTTAGTTAAATAGTTGCCTAAATGGTTGCCGCATAGGATCAAAGCATACCTGATATATTGATGGGGACAGAAAACCAAACATTTCGAGCCCATCGATGCTCCCAGGAGGTTGAAGGGGAGGGAGTTCTTGGTTCATTAAGCTGCACTGCTTTATGATCTCTTGGTTTAGTCTCTCTCTAATCAAATCCCAGCATTGTGAGGGAGAAGAATGAATAAAAGTATCTTCTGGATTATCTTCCAAGGTAACCTGCAGGTCAGGGATGTTGCTAAGAAAGTAGAACACACCAAAAATTAATAAAACTGAACAATCGAAAAAAAAATTTCATTGTCTGCTATAATAAAAGACCGACTATTTTATGATGGATTTCTTGAGGAAGGGCCATAGAAAGAGGGCAAAAGATAACAAAAAAGCAAGGGATAAACTGTTGGTAACAAAATCCGAAATATTTGTTAAACAGAGATTTGCTACATGTAAGATGTGGTAAAACAACCTTATATCTAAAGAAAAAGGAAATGCATGCCTTGAGATATCAAAAAATTACTATGTAACATATTAATATCATATACATGTCAATTAAAAAATAATATAAATCAGTTTTCTTAACTAAACTTGTGACCTGAACAACAACCATCAGAGAGCTGAAGAACAGGGACAAGTAAATATTTTAGTGCATTAAATGAATAACATATCCATAATTAAACTTCTCCCAATTATTTGGTGCGTTACATGACAAATGTTACAACAACAACATAACAAAATAAAACAAGTCTTTATCCCACTACATGGGGTCAGTTACATGAATCTTTTTTCTCCATTATGTCTTATTAAGAATCAAATTATCATTTAAATCTGATAAAAAATGTAATTCTAATACTTTCTAACCATGTCTTTTTAGGTTTACCTCAATTTTTCTTAATATAGGTCAGATCTAACATACCTACTATCCTAACCAGGTTATTGAAAAGTTGACGTTTTATGTGACCAAACCATCTAACACGACTCTCTCTAATCTTATCTGTCACTAGAGCTACTACAAACTTTTCAATAGATACTCATTTTGGATTCTATCACTAAATGTAAAGCCACTTAACCACTTGAGTATTCTTATCTCTGCAAAATTTAAGTTAATTTTATGCTTCTCTTTTAATGGACATCATTCTGTGTCATAAAGACCATCTTATAAAATTTTCTTGTAAGTTTGAGGGAAACTTTTCTTTACACAAAAAGCTTGAATTAAACATTCCTCCATTTCAACCATCTAACTTGAATTCTACTAATAATATATCCATCTATTTCACCATCACTTTAAACAATAAACTCGAGATATCTAAAACGTGCACACTTTTGTATAACTAGATCATCCAGTATCACAATCCCACCATTAGATCTATTGCTATTAAAATTACACTTCGTTTATTCGGTTTTAGATCTACTCAAACGAAAATCTCTAGACTCTAAAGTTAATCTCCATACTTCAAGTTGCTCTCTATTCTTATCAACAAGAAGAATATCATTAACAAAAAACATACACCAAGGTACATCCTCTTAAAAATATCTAGTACGAACATCCATGTAAAGCAAAAAGTTATGGGCTTAAAGCTGTTCCTTGATGTAATCCAACTGAAATAAGAAAATACTTAGTCAAACCACCCTATATTTGAACACAACCAATAGCTATAACATACATATCCTTCATTACTTGAATATACGCATTATTAACTCTTTTCTTTTTTAGAACTCTCCAAAGTAGTACTCTTGAAACCTTATCATATGCTTTCTCTAAATCACTAAATATCATATGTAGATCCTCCTTACTCTATCAAACCTCTCAACAAATATATTGCTTTCATCGTAGACCTGCCAGGTAATGTTACAACATAAAGAAAAAAAAAGGAGACTTACATGAACCAAAATTGCATCTAATGAATAAAAAAAGGCTCAAATTTATTTGAGGTGACCATTGAAGTTTTTTTACTGGCAAAAAGACAAACAATAACTCATAGTTTAACTGAAAAAATGTATTCTTACATAATAAATGGATGAAAATGATAAAAAAATCATTCATGAAAAATATCATTTCCACTCAATGTACATATGTTTTTATCACCAATACTGGAGTGTGGAGGAAACAGAGTATTAAGATATAGTTGTGGCATACTAGGGAGGAGAAAGATTGAGCTCGTTATATCAAAGGCATTATGAGTGCCATCCACGATAAAAAACTGAAAAATACATTTTCGTTGTTTGATGATCTGATCATATAAAATGGATGGTCGAAGATGTAAAACAAACAGAGTAAAATGAAGTATAGTGGAGAACTAAGAAAAAAAAAGGTACAGCAAAATTAGCATGAATAAAAGCTTGATTTGTGCAAAATAGAGGCTAACCATCATTCAACAATCAATAAGAATGAATAGAGAATAAGCAATCAGAAATCATAAATTAAATCCATAATAATTGGTATAAGGATAATAATGAAGATGATCCCTTTTATTTAATCATCAAGCGAATGAATGAATGATAGAAAATACAACAAAAAGACCTGCATAGCTTTACTTTCAAAACATATTACTATGATTTTTGCCGAATTCTCTGAACTTGCCTCCTTCATAATGAAGATTGAAGAGAAGCCCCAACACACCAAAAGAAATGGGGTAAGATTCAGTATAGAATATTTTTGTGTGTAGTGGGAAAGAAAGACATAGAAGTGGATAAATTATACAACTCGAGAAGACAACTAAGGTACCCAAAATCTACCTTAAATAAAGGGCCTATAAGTCCAGCATCTAGTACTTCGGATACGTAGTTGCAAGTTGTTGTTGGATCAAGCACACTGAAGTACCTGACACGACTTCGGAATCCTGAAGAGCCATTGAAACAAAACTCATTCTAGTAACAAATAGTATTCTGCAAAATACAATGGACTGCAAATGAATTTTGAATTATACCTTTTGGGAAGATGGCTTTTGCATTACACCAGTGTCTTCCAAACATTACAGTTCCAAGATGAAGTGCCTCAACAAAGTACTTGGATTTGGTTAAATGCTTCTCCCTTTCAGCATTAGATAAACTCAACCCAGTGGAATTGGTTGAGCAGCTGTTGAAAGGCCGGTTGCCTTCAGAATTTGAATTTAATAGAGGATGTGGTTCATGTGGCTGAAGTTCAATGCCAAACAACTTTGCCGAAGACTGGCTACCTTTAGAAGGAGAAGCTTCATGCCTCCATTTGCTTTGAAAAGGAGAGGAAGGAAAAAACTCAAAAGAATTGCCAAGGGGAACTGAAGATCCACCTCCAGGGCTTGACCTCAATGGTGTACTGGATGTTGCTATGGAATCAAGCTCCATATCCTGTTCTACTGCAGTCGAAGTACAATCTTCCTCCTTAATGATTTTCATTGTCTCGCCATTTCTATAAGGCCAGCCTTGAATTTCATTCTTATAATCTTTGGTTAAGTTTTTCTTGTTGAGGTCCAAAAACCACTTTGGCTCCTCTTCCCATACATTATCATCATCAGAAAAGATTTTATTTTCCTTGAAAGCAATACCGTGGTGCATATTTTCAGTATATTGTGGAGTTGCTAAGTCAAGATTAATATGGGAGGTGCCTCTATTCAAGTTATCACTTTCCAATTCTGTTTTTACACGAGTTGTGCAAGATGTTTCTGGCTTCTGCAAACTTGCATTAGCTTCTATATCACAGTTATTTGTAGGCAAGCTCGGCCTACTAAGATCAAAAACTGCTTCCATATGTTGTGAGCATGCCATACTATTGATCTCACTAGGACGATCAGTAGCTCCACATGAATGCCCTCCACTCTTCAGACTAAAGATGTCAACACTAGCAACGTTGATATCTACCAATCCTTTCATTGAAGTGGATGTACTTCTCTGCAATGGTACCTCGGAATCAGATTCACCTATCAGTTTTAAGCTTTCTGAATCTTCATTCACTACAATATTAGGTGAAACCAATCCCAGATCATATGAACCCCAATCTTGCACTGCACTTGCATACCCTTCTAAAGCTTGAACTAGAGTGTTCAACTGATCCATAGTGTAGCGAAAAAGGAAAAATTTTTGGTTGGGTTCACAAGAACAAAGAAGCTCTGCATGGTTTAAGCAGGCATAACGATCCAATGAGCATTCACAGCCGGCAGCAGATAGGTGAAGATCATAGAAACAGAAAAAACATTCTCTCTCCTTTGACAAATCAAAGATACTATCCATTTTCCTTGCTTTTGTAGGATCACAATGAGAATCTCTTCGTTCCTGTTCCATTTCTATTCTTTCCTGAAAACATGACATGAAGGTTTGAATGAATACATCATGTGAAGATACTGATAATATTGCAAAAGAATTAAACACAAACCAGTATAGCCTTCGTCAATGTCCCTTCCTTTCCGCAAACACTCTTCCATTTTAAGTTACAGGGTTTGTCCGATCCTAAGAGTAAAATCTCCCAGAGAGCTCTGACAGCTTCCCTTGCAGCACCCATTAATAACTTGTCATGGGAAATGGATGTCTTGCGGCGCTGTTCGCTATAAAGCTCAACCGCACACTGACCATGAGATAACCAGTCCATGGGAGCAACATTCACTGCTTCTGCACAGTTGAATCCACAATTGAAGCCGGAATGGTAAGCCCTAGGGAAGGTGAGGACAAACTCCCCTGCTTTCTGGATAGCACGGTAAACTGGAACACCCTCAGACTTTAGAACTGAAGGAGACAACTGCGTAACCTGAAAAACCATCGAGAGATTTTGTCAGAAAAAGAAAGGCATAGTCATAAGCCACGGTTTAAAAATGGAATGCTGACAGATGCTACAGCAGATGTTTATCATTTCTGAAATGGCCACAAAAGACCTGCAATGAGGATCTAGTAATTGTGTTATAATTAGCTTTACTCCAACCATTTGGGTTTGGAATCTTCCTTCTTCAGTCATTTCTGCTTAGTATTGCATCCGTTGCCTCTACTTTTGACTAGTCCTTAAAAAGGCTTACTTAACCAAGTTATAGCTCTAAATTGATGTTGGGAAAAATTTTGCTTCATGAACTGAACTGCTTGATCAAGATGGTTTACTAACGGCAAGCAGAAAGCCACATGCCAGTAAACCCTTAAGTTGATATATTTTCATTATCACCATACATTTTACTCTTTCTTAGTTAGCAGAGAAATTTGCATTCAGTTCTTAAAATAATGACTTCATAATTTGAACACTAATATATTCACAATAAATCTAAGTTTTTGATTTCAACAACATGCTTCAAGAAAATTGACTTGTATTATTTCCATGCGTTTGGAAGACTTCAGGCCAAAAGATCAATTTAAAAATGAAAAGCATAAACATTTTCAAATTGTAAGCAAATATAAAAAAAGAGTTGCAGAGAGGAGGATGCTTAGATATTTGAGTAGTTTTACCCTTAAAGACAATGTAAAATGAGTATATACATGAAAAGGTTTGAGTAGCTCCAGTGGAAAATAAGATGAGAGAGAGTCGCCTTAGATAGTCTAGTCACATAAAACATCAGCCTTTAGATGACCCGGTTAGGATAGTAGACGTATTAGATTCGGTCTATATTAAAAAAAGGTAGAGCTAGACCTAAAAAGACTTAGTTATAAAGTATTAGAAATTATCTTTTTCTTTATTATTAGATTAAAATGAGAATTTGAGTCATAATAGAGTACAATGGAGAAAAAAGATTCCTGTAGCCAACCCTATGTAGTGGGATAAAGGCCTTGATGTTATTGTTGTTGTTGTTGGAGAGGTTACAAAATTGAAAAAATGAGCAGAAAGATAAAAATCCATTAAGACTAAAAAAATAATTAAGCAGGATGGAAGCCTAAATATAAGATTTGCAGTATCAATTTCAAATAACACAAACCTGTGTAAACTTTTGATAAGCACTTTAGTATTAAGTAATACAATTGTAAACTCATAGAATTGTAAAAGAGAAAAAAAAAAAACAGTTTTCGCACTCACCAATTCATGCAGCAAATCAGGTTGTTCCTCAAATAGTTCTGGTAAATGCTTCCTCATGGCCTCTTCCAATTTTACAGCAGCATTTCCAGGAACTCCATACCAAATTTTCGGATCACCCCAATGCATATAGTTCAGTGAATACAGGTGGTGGTCTTCAACATGCTTTAAGATCAAACATAATATGTTCGTATAAAGAACAGTCAGACAAGCAATGTTGATGAGCTTAAAAGAATGAAATGATATTTGCATTAAATTTCAAGCAGACAGAGCAACCAAAAAACAAAATACAAAAAGTATATATGGCTATCTTAATTAGAAACACGATCTAATTCTGATTCTCTAAAAAGGAAAGGGAGTTTGATGAAACTTTACATTTGCCTTCTGAATTAGTACAACGATCGCTAAGGGCGCATTTGGAAGTTAGAAAACGTGTTTTGAAATATCATAAAATTTGATATATCCATGATTTGGTTGGATACAACTAGAAATCATCATTGATTTTAAGCCCTGCAAACGCTCTCAAACCCACCTCAAATGTAATGATTTTGTTCATATATAAAATACTTGAAAATGAATTAGTAATTTTCTAAAACATGTTTTCTATCTGCAAGGAACAAAATGATCCCTAAACAGATATTAGAAATACTAACTCAAACTCCAGATTTTATTATTATATAAAGGATACAGCAATAAAATGTACAGTTTAAGTAGCTCGTTAAGCAGTGGAAAGTTCAAAGCAAAGCACCTTTCAAATATAAGATACTAAGGCTTCGTTTGGGATGACTTTCTTACTACTTCTTAAAGCAACTTTTTAGTAAAAAAAAAAACAGTAAGAAAGCCATCCCAAACGAAGCCTAAATCAAACTCTATATTTTATCCAATCAAAAGAACCACATGAAGAACATTAATTATTGTTCACGCCACTGGTTATGTACAAGAAAATGGTTAAGTACTGAAACTAAAAAGAAAAAAAAAAACTCACCCAACAAAATGATGAAAAGCACATCCCAATATATAGCCAAGGCACTAGTACCCCAGAAATATCCCCACTTTCAAAAGAAAGAACTGACCCAGGTAGCCTGGGAAAATTGTTTAAGTTCCATCCAGAGTAGACATGTGGATCTAAGTCCTCAGACGTTGCAGAGTTTGCTTTTGGAAACCCACTGCCAAACTTCCCAGTTTCTAAATCAGCACCATATAGTACCTGAATTTGATGAGAAATAAGATGATTATGTAAAAAAGAAACGTTAAACAAAAATTCAAAAGAGAATCCACTAACTTACCTCAACTTCATCATCAGGACTCTCAACAATCCGCCAATATTCCCCCTCAATTTCCTCCACAGAAGGTTGCCATGTCTCACCAGTTTCATCCTTACCACATGATTTACTGTCCTTTGCATATCTCATACCAAAATATTGTTCCTTAAAATCCTCAGCATACACCTGGAAGGTCTGAAGTGTAAAATCCGAACCAGATTGAAAGCCAAATTTTTCTTCTGTGTCTGAAGAGTAATCATTGGTTTCGGCAATGGTGCAGTTGTTACGTCTACGGGTCATTCCAAATCTTAAGCGCCTTCTTCTCTTCCTTTTCCTTTGGTAACGATTCCTATATCTTTTCCTCATTGGTTCCCTATTTTGAAGCTTATCAACTTGTTGAATCCTAGTTGAAAACTCCGACTGCTCCCAAATATTCTTATCTCTAAGTGGGCAAGGTGGCTTCCAAGAAGGTGGTGGAACTATGCGGCAAATGCCATATTTTCCAGCTTTAGAGCTTATACTAGCAATGTAACCAAGTGTATCTCTAAACTCCTGAAAGAAACACAAATGTGAGATTTCTCAAGCAGATCTAAGTTGAAATAACCCTCCAGCATACCTCCTCACTAGGATAGAACACGGGAGCTTCATCCATAACAGGCCTACAAGATTCTTTTGGACACCACCTAGCCGTTACCTGTTTAATAATCCCCATTTTTAAGAATGACACACAAGATGAATGAAAAGAAGCATGCATTGTAGTTTTTAGAGTATTAACCTCCTGAGACTCAGAACCAACTGTACATCCTCGAATATCATCGACTTGTTGAGAATTTTTTGATTGGCGAGCCTGAAAGCAAGACCAAAATCATTATATTTATTTGGTAGTAAACAAATTTAATTTCAGTGTAATAGAAAACTCAACATAGCTTTATTAATTCATGGAAACTATCATAAAACAAGGAGATTAAACCAGGATAAAAGATTTCCACCTAGATGTACCCCTTCCCTAAGCCTGATCGGACTTGCTCTTTTAATTATTGTGCACTTCTCTAAATAATAATATATACAAATATATATAACCTTACGTGACCGCATTGTAGGCCTCCAGACATAAAGGAACCAGCATAGCTATGCCACACAGTGTTGAACAAAAATATTTAAACTGCACGAGAAAATGTCCACCCACATGTTCATAAAAATGATACCACAATATCACGTGCATGAGATATGCAAGAGAAGGTCTAAGCCTCTTCCCAAAAACAGATAGGACTTCTTGCTGCAATTGTCATACACTTCTTTAGTTAACAATATCTTATATAATCTTACATGACCACCACTGCAACACACAACCCAAATAGGAACCGCCAAAGTTATACCTCCATGGGAGACAATTACGGGAGAACTTTGGGCTTGCTTAAGTATAACAAAGATCAACAATAACAACTACCCATGGCAGCCAAATATCCTTTGGATGTTAATAAAATAACTTGAGGCCATAAATGGGAAGCCAACCAAATCCTACTAAATTATTTTATAACTGACTAAAGTTGAAAGTATGGGAGTTTAACTCACTTTTGAGGCGACTCTTAGCATGTCTCAATTTAGGGGTGTAAGTGAGCCGAGCCGGCTCGAACTCGACTCGTTTATGGGCTCGCGAGCCGAGCTTATCGAGCTCACGAGTCGAGCTCGAGTTCGAGCTGGAGCTGGCTCGGCTCGTGAGCTCGCGAGCCGGCTCGAATAAATATTAATATTTTTTAAATAATTTTATTTTATTTATTAAATTTAAATACTAAAAAAATTAATTAAAACAACCTAAGTTTTATTTACATGTTAAACATTTCATTTTTTTTTTATTTTGATTAAGTTTTAAAAATCCCTCTTACGTTTTAAAAATCCCGTCAAATTTTTAAAAATCCAGCATAAATTTTAAAATTCCCGCCCATGGCTCAAGCTCATTTGCAGTGAGACGAGCTCGAGTTCGAGCTCGTTTTCCAACTAATGAGCCAAGCTCGATAAGGGCCTAAACTCGACTCGACTCGACTCGTTTGCACCCCTATCTCAATTTAATTGTCTAAAGCTCAACTAGGCAAGTAGTTGCATGGGATTAGTATAATGCAAAAATACTCATGGTATGCGGAAAAGGTTGTTTCAGATCAAAACATTGAAGGTAATTGAGCTTCAGAAGTATCATGAAGGACAAACTTATACCTTCATTGTCTTTGCATTATCTAATTCCTCCTCAGAGCTATACTCAAACACACAATAATCAACTCCATTCCTCCTCCTCAGGGAGCGTTTAACTCTAAGGAGACTGTTACCACCATCACTATCAATTTGCATTGGTGGAGTCACAGTAGCTTCCATACAATGACCAGAGTTGACCGCAGCATCCTCCGGATCCTGCCTGAAGTCACAAACCATATTATGCAAAACAACCTCTAGACTTCCTATACTTTAGCTGTTTGCAGTACAGTTTGGAGCATATTTTATGTCTGCAGAAGAAATAATTATTACTAACATGAAGGCTGTGAAATCTTCATATAAAGGAAAAGAAGTGCATATAGTATGGAAATTCTGTGAAATAAACAAAAGCGGTAAGAGGTTTGTGGAAAAGTTACACGCTTTAGTAAATGAGCAAACCAGGCAGGTTGTTTCTTACAAAAACAGAAGTAGGGTAATCATAATGAAGTGCACAAATTGAGAAATAGCCAGTATAGGTTAACCATTAACGATTCAGTTTAGTTCCAAACAAATCAATATTTAAAACCAGACCAAATCAAACAGTTTAATAAAATTTGAAACCAAATCAAGCCATCAATATAACAAACCAATCCGAATGATCTATTTCTATTTCGGTTTAACATAAATCTTTAGAAATTGCTTTGTAGGTTTTAATTTGATTCAGCCAGTTTGATTTACTATGGTTTTAAATATTTTTCAACGCTTTAGTCTGGCTTGGTTTTACAGATTTGTTATAAATTGAAGGATAATTAAAGCATCTATAAGACTTCATAAAATTATTAACAAGTTTGGTTTAACAGGTTTATTTTAAATTTGATCTTTATGTTTGATTTAGATACAAGATGTTACACTTCTAGCATTATAAATTATACATATTACGCTTGATCATTTTATTATAGTTGTCAATAAGATATTATTATATTTGTCTCAATACATATACCAACATGAACAGGCAATTGAGGTGCTTCAAAGCCACATACAAAAATGCTTCTCTTCGCATTCATCAATAATCAATTTTTCTAGAATTAAAAAATAGGATGTTCGGTAACCACCATTAGACTTGTCTGTCTTATTAAGCACTCGTCTATTGTTAACAGAGTAAATTCATGAGTATGATAATCATCATTAGCCTTATGCCAGATATTAGAAACCAACTCGACGAATCCTTATTCTCCAATTATTCAGGTTTACGTGCTTAATCTTTTATTCGGAGACAACTTGATGAATCCTCATTCCACAATCATTTAGGTTGAGGTGTTGAATCTATTTTTGCATAAGTCTTATTGAACAAATTCTATCCATATCACATTTAGCCTATCCTTTATCTTCATAATAAGATGACATCAATAATATTTATTCATCTTACTGATGTATTTTTTATTCTTCATGTTCAAAACACCGAAGTCTATTCTTCATTATTTTATTTTCAATAAATGCTACTCCCAACATCTAACTAGTATAATTACTTCTTAATTTATCTATACTAGTTTTGCTACACATCTATTATAATATCACACTTTCACCACTCTCAATTAGACTATCAATGCTTTCTTTATCATCCGACAATCAATTACATGCAATATAACCGACCAAAGTACAATTTTATAGAATTTACGTTTAATTCATCATCATCATTTGAAGCAGGTTATACAAATCCTCATTCCTTCATTCATGTTGAGAATCACTAATTCAAACATATTCTATTTTTTACATAGTTTCTCTCAATCTACTATTACACTTATTTCACCTGATGTTTCATTAAATATAATTATGTCATTTGCAAAATTTAGGTACCTCATTTTGAATATCCTTTGTAAAAGAAAGTAATAAAATATATTTAAAATAACTAACACTAATTTTTTATATAGATGTATATTTAAACAAATATGCCTCCCATAATAATTTCTTAAGCCCCACAGCCAAAGCAATGTAATCAAAGTAATATTGCATATATATATATACAAACTAGAGAATTATACCATACATAACACAAGTGTTTCTTCTTTTCCACAAAAAACAGGATTTGACAAGAGATTATAACCCTCAAACTCCACCATAAAAAAAAGTGTGTGTATATCATCAGAGCAACAGCTTGGGACAACTAACATAATAAGATTCTTAAATCCATCATCTTGCTCAGCCATCAAGGCTCCTTGACGAGTTTGTTCATAACTAGAAATAATTAACTAACCAAGAGTATCATGGTTCACAAGAGTCTATACATTTTTCCTTCAAAACGATCAACAAAAGACAATTTCTCCTTAAGTAAAATTCGACTGATTTAGGTAATATACCTTTTTCTCTTATTTCATTCCTGTTTTCAAAACAACAACGCTTTAAAATGCTACCCTTTTCTCACCCTCAAACATAATTGAGTATAAGAACTTATAAAAGTTTTGTGCCAATTCATTCAAAAATTCCAACAATTCTAACAAATGTGAACATCTTGCTTAGACATTGATTCCATACAGTAGCAAAATATTAAGAAGCAATATATAGCTTACATTTTGTCAAGAAACATAAGAACATTAATATTTTCAGGCCCAACTCGTAGATGATAGAAAAAATAACCCCAAGAAAGGACAATCCAGTTTTAGAAATGGTTGAATATATTTATTGCTTACTAGATTTAACCTATTTATTGTTAACAGCAAATGTCTGATTCTCACAAAGGTTCCTCCAAAAATCTATCAAACTGATTCAAAAGCATACAATTTAATGTCTCTAGCAGAAAAAAAAAACAATTATTTCCTAATGATATTTAATTATATATAATATATAAACTAATGCATAACAATCATTAGATATAAGCCTAAATCTGCAGGAACAAGAGATGGATATCTATGGATCTAACATTATGGATATCTAAGTTAGATCTGCTTCAACCAAGAAAAATATCTTCAAAATACACAAAGAAATAGAACAATTAAAACAAAAATACAACCAGAGAATATAAAATTGACTAATAAAACCTTTTTTTGCAAAATTCTAGAAAAGAGACCTAACCTTAATCAAAGCTATTCCATAGATCAAAAAGGACTACCAACCCAGACAATGAAATCCCTTAAAAACCCTCACCAGACCAAATCAACCAACATATAACCAAAACCCTTCCTCAAATCTATCAGAACCAGAACAATGCCATGATTAGGGCTTTAATAACCTAATTTCATTCCCAATATCCAAATCCCAACTCATCTCAAACAATCTCCTACCAAAACCTGAGCATTAAAGATCAACAGATCCCACCAACCAGGAATCCCCAACCCTAGCACTTCCAGGAAACAAATCTCTTGAATTGAAACAAAAAAGTTTATGCTTTTTCCAGAACCAAACAACCAATATTCTTAAATCCAACCCCAAACTGCAACTAACCTGTCCACATAGTCAGAAAAGCATGCAAAAAATCTAGCCAAAAAGATAAACAAAAGGACAAATTATAAGAAAATGAAAGATTTTTCATCAATGGAGATGCTTGAAGAAAGCAAGCAGAGAAAGACCCAATATACCGTTATCACGTATTGCAGGGACGTAGAATTACCAATGGCTTGTGAGGCATTTAATTTGATGGATGAAAGCAAACGTAGCCCTAAAAAGATACCTTAAAAAGTAAGGAGATAAAAGAAAAAGATTTTGCAGAAAAAAAAAAATTTTTTTGAAACAAAAACTGAATTTTCTCACCATCTATTTTATTCATGGAAGCCCGAACATCCCTCTCCAATTCTTAAATCTTTTATTTAATTATCTCTTCGTTTTTTTTCTAAAAATAATAATTTTGATTAATTGTTTCCTTTTATATCTGATCTAGAAAACGGTAAGGGTCAACCCCACTTCCACACGATTTAACCGAACGGCCGAATCCAACCAGGCGAGGATAGAGAAGAAGCAGCCCGTTGGTTTGCTTTTGTCCCTGACGATCAGTTTATTTACTGACGGTCAAAAACCTTCCAAACTTTGCTTCGTGATTCGGACACAAAAGAAAATAAAAGAATTATAATTCAAATAATTATTATAATAAAATAATAAGATGAATTAAAAATTATAAGAAATATATTAAAGAAATACATAATATAAGAAAGCGAAATGTTATTTTAATACTTCTAGCAACTAGGGCTGCAAACGAACCGAGCCGAGCCGAGTATGTGAGTGTTCATGTTTGTGTTCATTTAATATCAGCTTGTTCAAGTTTGGTTCATGTTTGTTCGAGCTTTATTGTTTGTGTTCATGTTTGGTTCATTTAAATTAATGAGTGTTCATGTTCGGTTCATGTTCAGTTCATGTTCGTTCGTTTAGTGCTTATCGAGCTTGTTCGCGAACATATTTAACGAATTTTTTTTTAACTATCAAATAAATATGTTCATTAACATATCTATGAACAAACACATTTATAATAAAAGCAATTGTCAATATAACAAAGGCAATGATTATTTTTATTTATTAATTCTATAGTCAAATATTAATTATTTTTATCTAGCTTATTCACGAGTTCCAAATCGAACACGAATCAAGCTTTTATCGAGCTTAATGTCGAGCTTGTTCACGAACTTCAAATGATGTTGTTCGCGAACATAAATGAGCCGAACGCATTAGTGTTCAAGTTTGTTTATATAAGAATCGAGTATTTAAAATATTGTTCAAGTTTGTTTGTTTAGCTAATTAAACGATCACAAACGAGCTTTAATCGAACCGAACAACGAGTAGCTCGTCGAACGTTTGGTTCGCTTGCAGCCCTACTAGCAACTATGTATTTTCTCCTAAATGATAATATATTTATATTAATAAATTTTTAATGAATCGACTCATGAGTAAATAAGTCGAGTCGAGTTGAGGATGGCTTAAATTTGACCTGTTTGTTCGTCTAGTTCAACTCACGGGTCATTTATCAAGTCGAATCAGAGCCGGCTTGACTTACTTATATGACTAAAACTTTGTTTGAGATAGTTTTTTTAATGCTTTTTAAAACTGTTTTTTAATTAAAAAAATTATTGAATTATAAATTTTTCTACTAGAAAGATATTTTGGAAAGTAGTGAAAAAGCTGTCCCAAACAAAACTGAAAGTGTAGCGACTTTTATTTTTATCGCAGGAGGTGGATGTATGATTTGATCTGAATCCAAAATCTAATATGTGATGAATATAATTTCAAAAATAAGAGAAAAATATTAAATGAACATTAATATATCATACAATTTGTTTTAAATTTAAAATAAAAAAAAACTAGATAAAAGAAACACAATAAATCAAAAATATTATTTTTAGAAAAAAAAACTAAGAGATAATTAAATAAAGATTTAAGAATTGAAGAGGGATTTCCGGGCTTCCATGAATAAAATAGATGGTGATAAAAATAAATATTTGTTTAGAAAAAATTATTTTTCTGCCATATCTTTTTCTTTTATCAGCTTAATTTTTAAGGTTTTTTTTTTTTTGAATATTTAGACCAGTTAAAACAAATTCACTCTCATCATATATGCGCTTAGGGGTGTCAATATTTGACACGACACGAAAACCCGACCCGGACCCGGACCCGGACCCGACCCGAAAAATCCGGGTTGAACCCGACCCGATTTCAAAACGGGTCGGGTTCAGGTTCCAGAAACCGACCCGTTTCAAAAACGGGTCGGGTTCGGGTTGACCTGGCGGGTTGCCGGGTCAACCCGCCAACCCGTTTAATTCGAAAAATTTCGAATCCCGCCTCTGCCCGCTGCCCGCCGCGCGCCTGCCCGCCGCGCGCGTCTGCCCGCGTGCCCGCGCCAGACCCCCCCCCCCCCCCGCGCGCCCGACCTCGCCGCGCGCCCGCGTGCCCGTGCTCGCGCCCGACCTCGCCCAAACCGGGTCGGGTCGGGTCAACCCGGCAACCCGCCGGGTCGGGTCCGGGTTCGGTTTTTCGACCCGTTTCTCTACCCGGTTCGGGTTAGGGTCGACCCGTTTCGCACCTGGGTCAGTTCGGGTTCGACCCGAACCCGACCCGTGACCCGAAATTGACACCCCTATATGCGCTCGTAACCAACACACTTTTGGCTATATTTTTTACTTGTTATCTTGCTATGTGGATAGGTTAGGTACCGTTTGTGGTTGGATTTAAGAATATTGGTTGTTTGGTTTAAGAAAACGATAAACCTTTTTGTTCTAATTCAACAAATTATTTTCTGAAATTATTAGATCCCAACGGCCAATATTGGTGACCTTTTAAGTTCTGAAGTTGTCATACATTTTGCAAAGAAAGATAAAATAAGGAGAAGAATCATCAAATTTAGGCCTCGTTCGGTTCCTGCAATATTGATCCTTTTGTATAAGCTGGTTTTGAAGCAATGATTGAAGAAACGGAGTTCTATCAAAAATTAAGAGAACTGATGTCTCATTTAGTTATATCATTCTTTTAATGTTTTCGCAAACCTTAGCTACATTGTTCTCGACAGAAAAATACAAAATTGTCATGTAATTAACATAGCATCTGCTGAACTTCTGTTTCCATGAGGTAATCCGTCTGAACGGTGTGAATTGACTTCAAAATTGCAGTTATAATTCATCCAATATGGCCTGATTCATCTTTCTTTTATTTATATTTCACGATTGATTCCTAAACTCTAATATGAATGACGCGAAAGCGAATCGACTACGCTGTTCTTAGCGGCGCTGTCGCATCTCTGCTAATTGGAGGTCAGCCCGTTGCCTACACCAGCCCTGTATCCAGACGAGGTTGCAATGGCGAAGCTTCTCTGCGACCTCTTCTTTCATCCGAAGAAGTGTCGGTAAATGTCTGAATGTGATGGGAGTAAAATCGAGTTTTTAGTTTCTAAACTAAGGCAGCATGCGGGATAAGCGGCACTTTTTTTCCTTTTCAAATCAATAGAAAAACAGAGATACAAGAAAATGTTATCGGTAAAAGGCGTGTTAACAAACAGTAGAGGAGTAACTATTTTCCACAATTCGAAACGAAAACGTCGTAACTAAGCCGAAACAAATGAGGCCTTAACTCACAAGAAATAAGCAATCAAAAATATTTCCTCTAATACCAAAATTGATAGAGGGTGGAGGACTAAAAAAAGCCATTTAACATTAGAAGGCCTCCCGTTTGGGGCGACGTAGCGGCTGCGTTGCATGTTTGGGGTTCACTTTAACGGAGTTCTACAAATGTTTCCGTTCTCAGGTTTTGTTTGTTTGAGCGTTTTTTTGCCTTTTCCGTTTGGAAACAGAGGAATTTTTTTTTTGTTCGTCAAATCACGTTCCCAATAACTCCATTTTTTCATTTTTTGCAGTTTTGAGAAAGCTTTTTTATATATGCTTCTCCGTTAGAAAACTCCATTTTCTGAACTAATGTTTTTTAAAACTGACTTTTACAAAATCACAAAAAAAAAAAAAAACAAACGAAGCCTCAGCCTGCTTTCCGCGACCTACAAACATCGATCGCGGTTTCTGCGTTCTGCGGTTCTGAAAAGAAAAAATGGCGCTAACACCCTTCGTGCCTTCAGCCCTCCGTCGAGCTCCGCTTTCGATCCCGCTCTTTGATTGCTGCTACATCCCCTGCCGACCGTCTCTTGCCGGTAACCGATCTTCTTCGTCATCATAATTTCTTCGTCCATGGAGCTTCTTGTAGATACGACGAATGCCGTAGCAAGAAGAGAAATAGAGGAACATCAAGAAGATGGGAAAAAAAATATTTTCTATTATTAGATTCTTAGTAGATTGGGACTGTATATATAGAGATTAATATAGTATAACCGTGAATAAAGAAGGTACATGTAAAGAGAGTACAATATGAAATCCTATCTGAGCCGTCCACGTGTACGTGGCTAACTATCTACAGCGTGGAGATGAGTTTGCTGGAGAGGTTGTGGAAACGTGCTGACGTGAGCGGCTTGGTAAAGAGATCTGCCAGTTGATCGTTGGTGCAGATATGGTGAACTGAGGCTGATGCAGTCTCGTATAAAATGGCAGTCGACGTCGATATGTTTGGTTCTAGCGTGAAATATTGGGTTGTTTGCTAGGGCAATTGCGGACGTGTTGTCACAGTAGATCAGGGTCGGCGAGTGTTGCGGTATGTTGAAGTCTTCTAGTAGGCGGCGGAGCCACAGGATTTCCGATGCTTCTGAGGCGAGTGCGCGATATTCGGCTTCTGTTGACGAACGAGCAATGGTGTTTTGTTTCTTTACTTGCCAAGAGATGAGCGAGTCGCCAAGAAAGTTGCAGTAGCCGGAGATGGACTTTCGGTCTTGAGTGTCGCTTGCCTAGTAGGCATCGACGTAGCCTCGAAGAGTTAGGTTGGTTCGATTGAGGGTGATACCTGTGTTGGACGTGTCGTGAATGTATCTAAGTAGACGCTTGAGGGATTCATGGTGGGAGTTGAGAGGTTGTTGCATGTGCTGAGACATTTGATGAACCGCAAACTGGATGTCCGGTTGGGTGAGCGTGAGGTATTAAAGTGAACCTATGAGCTGTCTGTACAGGTTGGGGTTGATGAATTCGGAGTTGGAGTTCTCCCGAATGGTGTATTTGCAGGCTATTGGTGTGGATACTGGTTTGGAGCTGGTCATACCTGCACGCTCTATGATTTTGTGGGCGTATGGTTGCTGATGTAGGAGTAGTCCGATTTTTGTTTTGATAGTTTGGATGCCTAGAAATTGAGAGAGAGAGCCGAGATGACGCATCTGGAAGGTAGACTGAAGATTAGTAAGTAATCGAGAGATTTCGGATTATGAATTACCTGTGATTAAGATGTCGTCGACGTATATTAATATGTAGAGTTGGATGTTGCCGGTTCTGTATGTGAGTAGTGAGTGATCGGAGTTGCTTATCTTGAACCCGTACCAAAGAAGGTGATTGGATAGAGTTGAGTATCATTCGCGTGGTGATTGCTTGAGACCACATAGCAATTTCTTCAGTTTGCATACGTGGTTTGGATGAAGAGCATCTTGGAACCCCTAAGGTTGTTGCATATAAACGTTTCGAAGAGCATACCGTGGAGAAAAACATTGGAGACGTCGAGCTGGTGAATGGTCCAGTTGTGGTGAAGAGCTATGAGAATTAGGACCCGTATGGTTGGCATTTTGGCGACAGGACTGAAGGTCTCGGTGTAGTCTATCCCGTGTTCTTGGTTGTAACCTTTAGCTACCAAGCGTGCCTTGTAACGAGCAATGGTTCCATCCGAGTTGCGTTTGGTGCGAAACGTCCACTTGCATCCCAAAATGTTTTGATGAGGTTCTGGTTGGACGAGTTCCCACGTACCCTGTGCCTGTAAAGCTTGAAATTCTTGCGACATAGCTTGCCGCCAATGTTCAGTTTTAATTGCGTGAGTATAGGTGGTTGGATCGTCAGAGTGGAGAGTGTGAAACATGTCGAAAATTTGTTTAGGTGTGGATATCTTGCTTTTGAGCCGAGTGGTCATGTGGTGTGTGGGTTTTGTTTGGACGGGAGCAACAGGTTGCGGAGGGATGACTGCAGTGTCGAAGATGGAATTCGGCTGTGTGCTCTCGAAATTATCAGGCTCGGGTGTGGAGATAGGTTGATTGAGTTGGTGTGCGGGTACATGATGGTTGTGAGTGTTGTTAGGAGTGTCCTGTAGGTTGTTGAGTTCAGAGGGAATTTGAGTGGTGGGGACTAAAAATAGCGGAGGTGTGGGTATGGGAATGTTGGAATGAGGTTGTGTGGACTTGGTTAGGTAAGAGTAAGGAAAAACATTTTCGTTGAAGACGACGTTGCACAAGTTGTAAACTTTGTTTGTGGCTGGATCGAGACATCGGTATCCTTTTTGAGTGGAGGGGTACCCGATGAAGATGCAGGGTGTGGAAAGCTGAGATAATTTGTTTGTTGAGTAAGGCTTAAGCCACGGGTAGCATAGACATCAGAATACCCATAGGTTTTTGTAGTTGGGTTGTAGGTTGTAGAGGAGTTCTTATGGAGATTTGTGTTGGGTGTTAGGTGATGGAAGCCGGTTTATAAGGTAGGTGGCTGTGAGAAGGGTATCGACCCATAGAACGTGAGGCATAGAGGCCTCGAGAAGGAGGGTACGTGTGGTCTCAATTAGATGGCGATGCTTGCGTTCCGCGACGCCATTTTGAGATGGGGTGTGCGGACAAGACGATTGGTGAATGATGTCGTTTTGTTTGCAGAAAATTTTAAATTTGGTGTTGATAAATTCTCCCCCATTGTCTGTTCGAAGAATATGAATTTTATTATTAAATTGGCGTTCGGCAAGACGTTGAAATTCAAGAAATTTATCGAAGACTTCGGATTTGCGAACAAGCGGGTACACCCAAGTATACTTAGAGAAGTTGTCGATAAAAGAAACATAATAGCTATAGCCTTTAGTAGAAGGCGTTTGAAAGGGGCCCCATACATCGGCATGAATGAGATAAAGTGGTACAAGTGTTATAGTTTGTGAGATGTGGGTGGGTAGCCTATGGCTTTTGGCAATTTTGCAAGTGTTACAGAAATGGTGTTTGGTCTCAGTTTTAATGTCCCGGTGATTGGGAGCAATGGTGGCTAAGATTTAGCTGGACGGGTGGCCCAGCCTGCGGTGCCAGAGTTTGGGAACATGCTGAATGGACAGTAGAGCGAGCTGCTGATTCTTAAGGTGCGGAGAGTCGGTATGTTGGAGCGTGTATAGCCCGTTAATACATGGACCCATGAGAAGAAGGCATTTGGTCTTCCGATCCTTAATAGCATAACCAGAGGGAGAAAAGATAATATCGCAGTTGTTATCCATAGTTAATTTGTGAACGGATAATAAATTGAAAGCTAGGTTTGGTACAAGATTTAATTGAGAGAGTTTTAGACTACCTGCGGGCATAGGAAGAATTCCCTTGCCCGTGGTGTGGATAGGGATGTGGTTTCCGTTACCGAGCGTTACTTGAGCGTTGCGGTGATAAGGTTGAGGATGTTGTAGCTGAGTTGGGTCGGATGTTAGGTGTGACGATGCGCCGCTGTCCAAGAATCACTCGGATGAAGGTGCCGAGGTGGGTGACGTGAAGAGAGCTGATGGTGGATCGGTGTTGTACTGGTCGTCATGACGATGCCAACACTTGATTGCCGAGTGTTCGAATTTGTCGCAAATTTGTTAGGTGATAGATCGACGGTTGGACTTGCCTCCTCAGGTGGACTGATTGGATGACCTGCTGTCGGTACGTCCACGATTGTTGTTATTTCTTCCGCGGCCACGTCCGCGAGTGGCAGTGAGTGCCGTGGAATGCCTGGAGATTTGGAGAGACTAAAGGTCTTTTGTAGTTTCGTGGGCAAGATTTAACTCTTCACTGCAGAGGAGAGTTTAGAGTTCGTCAAGAGTGACTGGACGCAGATTTGTGCAAATCGCGGTCTTGAAAGCTTGGTAGTGTTGGGTAGGCCGTTAAGAGTGTAGTGAATAACATCTTCGGCTTCGAGCTGAGATCCTGCGGCGGAGAGGGCGTCAACTTTGGATTTGACTTCAAGAAGGTATTGGCTCATTGTTTTGTCTTTCATGGAGAGAAAGTGTAGTTCGTTCCTCAGTTGGCTGATTCTTGATCGGGTAGAGGATTGGAGGCGGTGGTCAAGAATTGACCAAATCTCGGTGCAATGATCTGCCGATAGGACATATGGCAAGATCGCCGGTGATATAACTGAGTATAGCACAGCAGTGAGGTTTTGATCGATCAAGATCCATGTGGTGTAGGGAGATTGTGAAGTGGTTGTTTGAGAATATTGGGATGGACATTTTGCTGTGCCGGTCAAGAATCCTTCGTATCCGTTAGCACGGAAAAGCTTGAGAACTTGGGATCGCCAGAGAGCGTGGTTGATCAAGATCCATGTGGTGTAGGGAGATTGTGAAGTGGTTGTTTGAGAATATTGGGATGGACATTTTGTTGTGCCGGTCAAGAATCCTTCGTATCCGTTAGCACGGAAAAGCTTGAGAACTTGGGATCGCCAGAGAGCGTGGTTATCTACCGTAAGAGGTTGAGCAATTACGTGTTTGACATTGCTCATTAGGAATTTGAGAGATGATGTGATTTGAGGAGAGAAGAACTCATCTGTGGTGGCCGCCTGATCGGTGGAGGATTATGCCGTGGAGCCTGTCATGGAAGCGGATCAAATGAGGACTTCTGATACCATGTAGATAAGACGAATGCCGTAGCAAGAAGAGAAACAGAGGAACAACAAGAAGATGGGAAAAATAATATTTTCTATTATTAGATTCTTAGTACATTGGGAGTGTATATTTAGAGATTAATACAGTATAACCGTGAATAAAGAAGGTACATGTAAAGAAAGTACAATATGAAATCCTATCTGAGCTGTCCACGTGTACGTGGCTAACACTTCCTTGTAACCTTCGTTGCAGCTTTGTTTGAGTGAGTGCATTTGGCCAATTTGAAAAAAAGTTCAAATTTTGCAAGCGTGGTGGAGTTCTTAACTATGGCAGTCATGAACAACACTATGCGACCAATAGTCTTGTTGTGGGTTATGCTCTGTGTTTAGGGTTTAGGTCTTCATCAACAAATTTGCCATCTTCAAGTTTGATTATCTAGGCTTCTTGACAGCATTACAATACCTTATGCTGTTGGTGTCTAGATTATTGGAAAACTGAGATTTATCTAACTTGATCCTTTTAACTTAGAAACTTTTAAAAAGTTCTTACCTGCTGCCATTGTTTTCTATCTTGCTATTTTCACAAACACCAGTCTTCTTTGGAATGCTAATATGGACACTTTTAGTAGTTTTTCGATCTTTGCCACCACTATCAATGGCTAGCTATTGCAGACACTTCCAAGATTCAATAATTAAAACTTACGAAATATTTGATACAATTATTCGATTTTGATTTAAAATTGTTAGTTTGTTATTATATTTATTTTAAGAAACTTGTCATATAATTTTTTTTTTTCATTTCAATATATAAGGGTATCGAAGTAATTTATTCTCATATAGTTGCATCAAAGCAACTCTACAATTATATTTCTCAAACAAAATATATTGATTTACGTACAATAACTTCATAACTCAACTTTCTTTGCAACAACTTCATAATCTGATTTACCAATAGTTGTATCTATCCCAAGCAAACCCTAAGTATGCAAGCTTGATTGTGATTTGATAATGATTTTAGTTGGGCCAACAAACCCACTAAAAATGAAGACCACCAAGTTTTAGCCTATTATGTTGCCAAACAAGCAAACATGTCTAATATTAGGCTTCGGGCTTCCTTTGGGGCAATTTTGGTCATTACTTTGTCGTTGCTTTTATTAATTTTTTGTGCTAGAAAGTTGTTTTTGAAAGCAATAAAAAAGCCGTTCCAAACGAAGCCTTAATCTAATATTAAATATTTTGAAATATCAAAGGGGTATTTATAATATTTTAATGCATATATCATGGTAATAATTTGAAAAGAGACTTTGCATTTACATTTAAAGGAGAGATCAACAAGTAGCCATTTGTGCATGAATCCATAAAATTGCTTCATTGTTCCTCTCTTTAATTTCCACAACAATTTATGGTTGATTCATTCATGCTTCAACATGAAATTTGCTTTCTTCTTCCATGTATGGCTCTTCATATTCTTCATCTTTATTGCACATTCATGCATTCTTCATATTCCATAACATATTAATTAAATGATAAATATGTCCATAACTTTAATTTTTTACATATAAAATCTTCATATTTTTACTAACTTTTAAGGTAAACTTTTAGATGAGGTGGCATAATATGTTGATACTTATGAATTGAAAGTCTACCTCATATGATATTTATATTTCAATATATGGCAATAATACATAAATATCCTTGTAATATTTCTTACTATAAATTCACTCATTATACTATATCAAATTTCCTCCTAGTTAAGAACTATATCCTATAGAATTAAATATTGATAATTCAAAGGTATGATTGTAATGAAAATAAAAATAAAGATTCAATGAATATTGTAGAAAGAATATTTAAAAATGCAATGAAAAAGATTTGTGAATTAAAAAGAAAATAAAGGAAATTAAAAAAACAAAGAAAATAAAAGAAAACAAACACTATGATGCAAAAAAAAAACAAGATAAATATGATAACTATTCAAAACTCATTATTTGATAAAAAATGGTACACACAATAGTAAATGATTATATAAGCAATAAAATGATGATAAACATATTTTCACATATTGATTAATTTCTATATATATTGAGTATAATAATTATTTGAAGGATGAAAAATAATAAGTTTTGAATAAAAATAAAATTAAAAAAAAATTATTATTTATAATAATTTCTAATGACTAATGTTAGTTGAGGAGAGCATTGTAATAGAGAAAAAAGATATAGTGGTTAATTTTCATCAAAATATTTTTAACTTAATTAATACAACAACAAGCCTTTATCCCATTATGTAGGATCAATTCTACGAATCATTTTTCTCCATTGTGTCATATTAAGAATCAAAATCTCATTTAAATCTAATAAAAAAGATCATTTTTAATAATTTATAACCGAGCTTTTTTTTTTTTTTTTTGGTCTACCTTTACCTTATAAAAGTCATATCTAATACAACTGCTCTCCTAACAACATCATAGGAAGGCCAATTCTAATATTTTTAACTTCATTAATTTTGGAGAATAAAATTTTTATAATCATTTGCAAAAATATTATCCATCTCTTAGATAAATTCAATGCACTAAATTATATTGAGAATATAAATATCAAATATTACACAACTACAAATGCACCTATCTATATACTATAATTGGTTATGGTATTTCAACCATAATAAATTCATTTGTCATGACCTCTCAATTTCAAAGAAACCTACAAATCTAGCTATTTGTGGCCAAACAAATACAGAACATTACAAATTATAGTGGACTAAAATGTGTAGCATGAATTTAAATAAAAGAAAATTCAATAGGCCAAACTAAAATAAATCAATCATCTAATATTTGGGTACATTTATCCCCTTGATAATGTGTTTATAATATGCTAAAAAGGGAAAAATCGTTAAAAAAAGTTCTAAACATAGAGAAAAAAATGAAGAATAAATCCAAGACAAATCTCTTTACTCCCTTATTTCTCCAAGTTGTTATCTTTTTGTCCTCTAAAAACTTTGCCCAAAAGTCTATAAACAATTTATTTTTATACATATTTTCCCAAAGTTTCAATTTCAATTTTCATCGATTCTCTCAAAAAGTTGCTTCAAATATAAACTTTTTAAGGCTAATTTGTAGTATTTATTGTAGCAATATGGAATATTTAATATACCAACGAAAAAGCCGGCGGAATATACGGCGGTAATGTAACGGCGGAAATTTCACCGAAAATTTCGCCATAAAGTTACCGGCACATATTTCGTCAGTTAGTCCGCCGCTATTTCCAGCGCATGTGTATCCGCCGGAAAGTCTGACTGTGATGACAGATTTTCTTGTAGTGAATATTGTAACACCATTATATTATGCCATTGTTCTAATATGTTTGGAAAGAAATAGAGGCTATGTCACGACCCGATTCGACGGGGACGGATCCCGCCCAAACCGGATCGCGACCAGCCTAAACAAACTAACCAGGATCTGGTTTGGGAATTGGTTTCGGAACTGAATCTTCCAAATAATTCTCAAAACGGCCAGACAAACACAGAACAACAGAGCTACTATAAATCACCAAATACAGCGGAACAAAACATCTATCTTGTCTTTTCCTCAAATACAATCATCTACAAATACAGTGCATGGCTTTTGAACAGAAAGAAAGACAGAACAGAAAAGCCATGACTGTACAAAAATCAAAAGGTACAACAAATACCTATACGAATCAGACTCAGAAATCTACTCCTGGACTTCCTTCCCTTTCCCAGAACCTGAAAACCACCAGAAAACAATAGTGAGCTCAACAGCTCAGCAAAGCAACAAACCTCCAATCAAAACTTTCAGAATTCAAAACCAAACTCATCAGACAGAAATCAGATCAGAAATCGGAATAGAATCGTACAGATTGTCAAACCGGACATATCAGAAAGAAACAGAATAGAATCAGAACAGATACGAACAGATATCAAATCAGAATCAGAGTCGTACGGATTCAGAGTACAAACAGAACATAATAAATCAACAGAGTCAGAATTATACAGAGTTGTACGGAACAGAAATCGTATCAGAAACAGGACAGAATCAGACATATCACATTAACAAAATCAGAAATCAGAATTGCAGATCATATCATCTCAGAATCATAATTGCTTACAGAAATCAAAAGCAGAATTGCTTACAGAACAGATACGGAAATCAGATATCAACAGAACAGATATATATTTAATAGCTAAAACTAAACTAAGCAGAATCACTACGGATTCTGACCCTTATGTCTCCCATGTGCTCACGGCACCAGAATTTCTCTGAGTAATAAATAGCTAAGTGTGCTCACGGCACCAGAATAACAGAATTCCTCGGATCCGGAACTGAACAGAAATTTCTCCAACTTGAGCTCAACTAAGAATTTCTCCAGACACTAACTGAATCTCATAGGATCCAGGCCCCTTATAACTCCCTTTTTATAGCACATACAGATAGCATTTCAATTCAGAAGAAATCCGGGCAAATCAGAAATCAGACAAAAATCGGGCAGCACAACGGCAGTAGACGGAATTTACACAAAATTTCCTGCAAAGAAAATTTACCAAATTCGCACAGAACATAGATAATCATATTCCAGAACATTTATTCTACTGCACAGAGAATTTACGGATTCACAGAAAAATGAAATCAACTGAAAACGCTGCCGAATCAAAAATACCCGGACAAAAATCTTCGGAAAATAACCAAAAACTGTACACTCGGCACTTCAACAATATACAGAAAGTTACGCGGTAAAAACTGAATCAATCAAAAGTTACGGACGAAAATCGGTAACGGAAACGAAATCCGGACAGAAAATACCGCCAAACTCGACGGTTCTGAAAATTGAGAAAGGCGGAATGTGCCTTACCTTGCGTACAGCAAAATCCTCAACAGTCTCGACGAACGAAAACGGACCCGCGGCTTCCCGAAATCAACTTTTCCTTTTTCTCTTTTTCTTCCTCTCTCCTCGGATCAAAATCTGATATTTTATAAAATTTTTCTCTCTCCTCAAAATATCTCATTTCCCTTAAGAAATGCTCAGATCGTCCTGGACGATCGCACTTCGTCCCGGACGATGTGTGCTCTGGAAAATCCTCGTCCAGACGAAATTTCATCATCGTCCCCGGCGACAGGTCTTCGGGAGAATTTTCGTCCAGACGATCCAAATTTCGTCCCGACGAATCATACAACCAAAACTGATTTTCTGCACAACCTGTACCGATCGTCCCGGACGATCCAACTTCGTCCCGGACGAACCTGGAGCAGAACTGATATTACAATCTCCCCAACTTAAAAAAAATGTCGTCCTCGACATTATCCAATCCAACCTCCATCAAAACAAGTACGGGTACGACTGTCTCATGTCAGACTCCTTCTCCCAAGTGGCTTCTCGTGCAGTACGGTGCTTCCACTGGACTTTAACCATCGGAATCTGTTTACTTCGTAGTTTTCGGACGTCGTACGCCAAAATCAACTCTGGCTCTTCCTTGTACGCCAGATTCTCCTGAATCTCAACCTCATCAGCAGATACCTTCTTACCAGAGTCTGATACCCACTTCCTCAAAGTGGCTACATGAAACACATTATGCACGTCGGGCATCGAATCAGAAAGCAAAAGTCTGTAAGCCGCTTTCCCAATCCTTTCTAAAATTTCAAAAGGTCCAACATACCTTGGACTAAGCTTGCTTACCTGACCAAATCTGCTCACACCTTTCATCGGGCTGACTTTGACATACACAAAGTCACCGACTTGAAACTCAACGAACCTGTGCTTCTGATTGTAATACTTCTGTTGACGGTCCTGAGCTGCTTTCAATCTTTCTTTAATCAAATTAATTTTCTGAACAGTTTCATCAGCAAAAGTGGCACCCAAAGTCTGTCTATCTCCGACCTCCGTCAGAGTCAAAGGAGTCCGGCACTTCCTGCCATACAAAGCCTCGTACGGTGCCATACCAATACTGGATTGGAAGCTATTGTTGTAAGCAAACTCAATCAAAGGGATATGATCTTCCCAGCTTCCTCCAAAATCTAAAACACAAAGTCTCAATAGATCTTCCAATACCTGAATGGTCCTCTCAGACTGTCCATCAGTCTGAGGATGAAAAGCTGTACTGAAATGCAGTTTAGTACCCAAGCCTTGCTGAACGCCCTTCCAAAGTCTGGAAGTAAAACGTCCATCTCGATCAGATACAATCACGCGAGGCACACCGTGCAATCTGATAATCTCCTTAACATAAACCTGTGCCAAGCGCTCTACTGAATCAGTTTGTCTGATCGGAAGAAAATGGGCTGACTTCGTCAATCGATCTACGACTACCCAGATGGCATCGTGTCCTTGCCGTGATCGAGGAAAACCCATCGCAAAATCCATCGTCACCTCCTCCCACTTCCACTCAGGGATAGGTAACGACTGCAACAGTCCACCTGGTCGCTGATGCTCTGCCTTCACCAACTGACAGGCCTCGCATCTCGACACAAACTCCGCCACATCCTTCTTCAGCCCAGGCCACCAAAATAATAGCTTCATATCAGCATACATCTTACCACTGCCTGGATGAATAGTATAGCCAGAATGATGAGATTCATACAGAATCTCCTGCCTCAAATCTCCAAATACAGGTACCCATAACCTGTTCTTGCAGAAAATAGCACCAGAATCAGAAATTCGAAGTTCAGGAGTCTTACCAGATCCAATCTGAGCAATCAACTTCGAATAATCAGAATCTGACTTCTGGGCTTCTTGAATCCTTGTCCCCAAAGTAGACTGAATACTCATCTGAGCCAAATCCAACCCATTGGAGAGAATCACCTCCAACTGCAAGCGTTCCATATCTCTAATCAGAAAGTCATCGGAAGTAAGCTGAATACCTGATAATCCAGAAGACTTCCTGCTCAAAGCGTCCGCTACCACATTAGCCTTCCCAGGCTGGTACTGAA
The DNA here is from genome assembly GCA_022539455.1 of Dendrobium nobile. NCBI lineage: Eukaryota > Viridiplantae > Streptophyta > Magnoliopsida > Asparagales > Orchidaceae > Dendrobium > Dendrobium nobile. The sequence goes on along the minus strand of CM039732.1, from coordinate 26,884,960 downwards.
TAGTCAGATCATAGTCCTTGATTAACTCGAGCCACCTTCTCTGTCTCAGGTTCAGATCCTTCTGAGTAAAAATATACTTCAGGCTCTTATGATCAGTAAAGATCTCACAACTGACGCCATACAGATAATGACGCCAAATCTTCAAAGCAAATACTACAGCAGCTAACTCCAGATCGTGCGTCGGGTAATTCTTCTCATGTGACTTTAACTGTCTAGAAGCATAAGCAATTACCTGACCACGCTGCATCAGAACACATCCCAGTCCTTTCAGTGAAGCATCACTGAAGACCTAAAAACCTTCCGTACCTGACGGAAGTGCTAACACTGGAGCTGAAGTCAAACAGTCCTTCAATTTTTGAAAACTAGCTTCACACTCCGGTGTCCAAACAAAAGCTACTGACTTCTGCGTCAGTCTCGTCAGAGGCGTCGAAATTTGTGAAAATCCCTTCACAAATTTCCTATAATACCCGGCCATGCCCAAGAAACTACGTATCTCAAATACCGTAGTCGGCCTTGGCCAATCAGCAACCGCCTGAATCTTCTGGGGATCAACAGAAATGCCTTCTCCGCTAATCACATGCCCCAGAAAAGAAATACTCTTCAGCCAGAATTCACACTTGGAGAACTTGGCATACAGCTGATGCCGCCTCAAGGTCTCCAACACAATGCTCAAATGTCTGGCATGCTCATCCTCAGAAGCAGAATACACCAAAATATCATCAATAAAGACGATCACGAACTGATCCAGAAACTCCCTGAATACTCGGTTCATCAGATCCATGAAAATAGCAGGCGCATTGGTTACCCCAAAAGGCATAACTAAAAACTCGTAGTGCCCGTACCGAGTACTGAAAGCAGTCTTCACCACATCAGATTCCTTCACCTTCACCTGATAGTATCCGGATCGCAAATCAATCTTCGAAAATACTGAAGATCTGGAAAGCTGATCAAACAAGTCGTCGATCCGAGGCAAAGGATACTTATTCTTGATAGTGACCTTGTTCAAATCTCTGTAATCAACACACATACGGAGTGTCCCGTCCTTCTTCTTTACGAACAAAACAGGTGCTCCCCAAGGCGAAACACTAGGACGGACAAAACCTCTGTCGACTAGCTCCTGAAGCTGAACTTTCAACTCAGAAAGTTCTTTCGGTGCCATTCTGTACGGAGCTTTTGATATAGGAGCTGTACCCGGAAAAACATCGATAGAGAACTCCACCTCTCTATCCGGAGGTAAACCAACCAACTCCTCAGGAAAAACATCGGCAAACTCCCGTACCACTGGAATCTCAGAAACAGAACCAACCTCCAGATTCAGATCCCGCGCCGAAGCCAAAAACACTGGGTAACCCTTCTTCCACATTTTGCTCACCTCCAACGCAGAAATCAGACTGGAGAGAACACCTCGTAATCCCTGAAATACAACTCTCTCTCCAGCCACAAGCAAACTCACTTGCTTCTTCAGACAATCAATCTGAGTATCATACAGACTCAGCCAATCCATGCCCAAAATTACGTCATACGAAGAAATCGGTAACAAAATCAGGCTTGACTTCCACTTCTTGCCAGCAATGTCAATCTCACAAAAACAAAACTTGCGGGCAATCAAATTACTTCCAGTCGGTAAAATCACAGAAAGAGAAATCGGCAACAAAACAGAATCCAAACGCAAAAGCTCAAAACAGCGCTCGGACAGAAAAGAGTGACTAGCTCCAGAGTCAAACAAAACACGACAGGGCTGATCAGAAATATAAATCGTACCTGTCACAACATCCGGAGCATCACGAGCCTCCTGCTGACTCAGGCTGTAAACTCGTGGCTGAACTGGAGCAGGAGCTGAAGCAACAGAACTACTCTGCTCCCTCTGAACCGTAGGTGGTCTCCGTGGTCCAGAACTAGTACTACCACCTCTTCCAGAAAATCCCTCAGGGCGAGGAGGAACAGTCCTCGGTCTTCCTGCTGCAGAACCGGTAGGTCTAACAGAGCCCTCAGGTCGGAACTCAGAACGTCGATCAAATCCAGCCTGTGGACACTCTGCAATCCTATGTCCAGGCTGATTACATCTGAAACACAGACCAGCCATCCTATAGCACTGGCCATGATGTCGCCGTCCACAACTCTGGCACACAGGTGCCCCACTGACAGATCCTGAACTCGTCGTACTGGTAGCAGTACCAGACGATTCTCCACTCCTCCTGGAGTCAGATCTGTTGACTCCGGATCCAGAACCAGTCACAAATCTCCTCTTCCCAGAGGAACCACTGCCAGAAGCCTCACCGCCAAATCTCTTCCTACTCGCAGTCCACCGCTGTTGAGTAGCCATCAGATCATTCTCAATCAGACGAGCTCGCTCCACAAGCTCAGCGAAATCAGAAATGTGAAAAGGTACCAGGGGCTGCCTCAGACTATCTCGCAATCCCCTCAGAAATCTGTAGCACCTCTCAGCAGAAGTGCTCACTAGCTGCGGAGCATACCTGGCTAGTGCAGTAAACTCAGCCTCGTACTGCATCACCGTCTTGCTCCCCTGAACCAGTCTCAGAAAACTCTCCTGCATCTGCTGTCGTGCAGAAGGGGGAACAAACCAGTCTCGAAATACCTCAGTGAACTCGTCCCAAGTGATCAAAGAGTTCAGCCTACCCTGAAATCTGGCCGCCTGCTGGCCTTCCCACCAGTGCTCAGCCTCTCCATCCAACAGAAAAACTGCCAACGGAACTTTCCTATCCGCTGGACACTGCATCCCATCAAAAGTCTTTTCCAATCTCCTCAGCCACTCCTCGGCTGCTTTGGGCTCAACAGCGCCCTCAAATCTCGGAGGTTTCAACCTCAAAAATAACTGTAAATGTCTATCAATATCCTCTGATCTGACAGTAACAGCTCTGCTCTGAGTCTCGCTCATCATCTGAGCAACAAGTGTAGCAAACTGAGCAAGTGTATCAGCACCGGCCACTGGGGCTGTACTCCCCACTGGTGCTGCCTGACTGGCACTCTGCCCGTCTGTCATGTCTGGGTCTGGCTGATCCATACAGAAAAATCCAGAAAATCCGGAAAACTATCACAAAAACAACACAATAAAAAGCCAAACGACCCAAAACTACCCCTAGACAGACTCACTGATCACTTCCTATAGCTCTGTCTTACAATCCAACCAGTTTCCAAAACAGTGCTCTGATACCACTCAAAAGGCTTTGTCACGACCCGATTCGACGGGGACGGATCCCGCCCAAACCGGATCGCGACCAGCCTAAACAAACTAACCAGGATCTGGTTTGGGAATTGGTTTCGGAACTGAATCTTCCAAATAATTCTCAAAACGGCCAGACAAACACAGAACAACAGAGCTACTATAAATCACCAAATACAGCGGAACAAAACATCTATCTTGTCTTTTCCTTAAATACAATCATCTACAAATACAGTGCATGGCTTTTGAACAGAAAGAAAGACAGAACAGAAAAGCCATGACTGTACAAAAATCAAAAGGTACAACAAATACCTATACGAATCAGACTCAGAAATCTACTCCTGGACTTCCTTCCCTTTCCCAGAACCTGAAAACCACCAGAAAACAAGAGTGAGCTTAACAGCTCAGCAAAGCAACAAACCTCCAATCAAAACTTTCAGAATTCAAAACCAAACTCATCAGACAGAAATCAGATCAGAAATCGGAATAGAATCGTACAGATTGTCAAACCGGACATATCAGAAAGAAACAGAATAGAATCAGAACAGATACGAACAGATATCAAATCAGAATCAGAGTCGTACGGATTCAGAGTACAAACAGAACATAATAAATCAACAGAGTCAGAATTATACAGAGTTGTACGAAACAGAAATCGTATCAGAAACAGGACAGAATCAGACATATTGTCACGACCCGGCCCGAGACGAGACGGATCCCGCCCGCGCCGGATCGCGACGGAGAGAAAGATAGCTAACCAGGATCTGGCTTTGGATTAGGTTACTGAACTGATCTTCCAAATTCTTAACTCAACAGAAGCACACAGAACAACAGAGCTACTAAAAACATCAAATGCAGCGGAACAAAACATCTATCTTTTCATTTCCTCAAAATAATCATCTACAGAACAGTACATGGCTTTCAACAGAAAGAAAGACAGAACAGGAAAGCCATGACTGTACAAAAAATCAAAAGTACAAAAGTACCTAATCTGATCAGACTCTGAAACCTAGTCCTGGACTTCCTTGCCCTTCCCAGAACCTGAAAACCACCAGAAAGCAAGGGTGAGCTCAACAGCTCAGCAAAGCAACAAACCACCAATCTAAATCCTCAGAAAACAAAACCAAACTTATCAGACAGAAATCAGATCAGAAGTCGGAACAGAATCGGAAATCAAAACTTACGGACAGATATCAAATCACATCAGAGTCGTACAGATCGTATCAGAACAGAACAAATCAACAGAGTCAGAAACAGAAATCAGAATCGTACGGATCATATCATATCATAATCACAATTTCGTACAGAACAGAACAGATACAGAAAGTAGTACAGATACATATAGCTAAATGCCCTGACACTGACGGAATCTCTACGGATTCCGGCCCCTTATGCCTCCCTTCCCAGACACTGACTGAATCTCATAGGATTCAGGCCCCTTATGTCTCCCTTTGTGCTCACGGCACCAAAACAGATGTGCTTATAGCACCAAAACAGAATTCATCGGATCCGGAACAGAACAGATATCAGATTTCAGATTGAGCTCATTTCAGAATTCCCGTTTCACTAACTGAATCTCATAGGATCCAGGCCCCTTATAGCTCCCTTTTTATAGCTTATACACATAGCATTTCAATTCAGAAGAAATACGGACAATTCAGAAATTACCCAAAAATCGGGCAGCACAACGGCAGTATACGGAATTTACACAAAAATTCCTGCAAAGAAAATTTACCGAATTCGCACAGAATACAGATAATCACATTTCAGAACCTTTATTCTACTGCACAGATAAATTCCAATTTCACAGAAAAATCCGGTCGACTAAAAACACAGTCGAATCAAAAATACCCGGACGAAAATCTTCAGAAAATAACCAAAATGTGCACACTCGGCACGTCAACAATATACAGAAAGTTACGCGGTAAAAACTGAACCGATTAAAAGATACGGACGAAAATCGCTAACGGAAACAAAATCCGGACAGAATATACCGCCAAACACGACGGTTCTGAAAATTGAGAAAGGTAGAATGTGCCTTACCTCGTGCACAGCAATTTCCTCAACAGTCACTTCGAACGAAAACGGCTCCGCGTCGTCCGAAAATCCACTTTTCCACTTTTTCCTTCGTTTTTCTCTCTCCTCAGCTTTTTCTCTCTCTTCAAAATATCTCATTTCTATATATATCCAGACTGATCGTCCCGGACGATCGAGCTTCGTACAGGACGATCCATGAAGAGAGGAATTTCGTCCAGACGAAAAATGACATATCGTCCCTGGCGAAGGGTTCACGGGAGAAATTTCGTCCAGACGATCCTGATTTCGTCCAGACGAACCATACAACCAAAACTGATTTTCTGCACAACCTGTACCGATCGTCCCGGACGATCCAACTTCGTCCCGGACGAACCTGGAGCAAAAACTGATATTACACATATCACATTAACAAAATCAGAAATCAGAATTGCAGATCATATCATCTCAGAATCATAATTGCTTACAGAAATCAAAAGCAGAATTGCTTACAGAACAGATACGGAAATCAGATATCAACAGAACAGATATATATTTAATAGCTAAAACTAAACTAAGCAGAATCACTACGGATTCTGACCCTTATGTCTCCCATGTGCTCACGGCACCAGAATTTCTCTGAGTAATAAATAGCTAAGTGTGCTCACGGCACCAGAATAACAGAATTCCTCGGATCCGGAACTGAACAGAAATTTCTCCAACTTGAGCTCAACTAAGAATTTCTCCAGACACTAACTGAATATCATAGGATCCAGGCCCCTTATAACTCCCTTTTTATAGCACATACAGATAGCATTTCAATTCAGAAGAAATCCGGGCAAATCAGAAATCAGACAAAAATCGGGCAGCACAACGGCAGTAGACGGAATTTACACAAAATTTCCTGCAAAGAAAATTTACCAAATTCGCACAGAACATAGATAATCATATTCCAGAACATTTATTCTACTGCACAGAGAATTTACGGATTCACAGAAAAATGAAATCAACTGAAAACGCTGCCGAATCAAAAATACCCGGACAAAAATCTTCGGAAAATAACCAAAAACTGTACACTCGGCACTTCAACAATATACAGAAAGTTACGCGGTAAAAACTGAATCAATCAAAAGTTACGGACGAAAATCGGTAACGGAAACGAAATCCGGACAGAAAATACCGCCAAACTCGACGGTTCTGAAAATTGAGAAAGGCGGAATGTGCCTTACCTTGCGTACAGCAAAATCCTCAACAGTCTCGACGAACGAAAACGGACCCGCGGCTTCCCGAAATCAACTTTTCCTTTTTCTCTTTTTCTTCCTCTCTCCTCGGATCAAAATCTGATATTTTATAAAATTTTTCTCTCTCCTCAAAATATCTCATTTCCCTTAAGAAATGCTCAGATCGTCCTGGACGATCGCACTTCGTCCCGGACGATGTGTGCTCTGGAAAATCCTCGTCCAGACGAAATTTCATCATCGTCCCCGGCGACAGGTCCTCGGGAGAATTTTCGTCCAGACGATCCAAATTTCGTCCCGACGAATCATACAACCAAAACTGATTTTCTGCACAACCTGTACCGATCGTCCCGGACGATCCAACTTCGTCCCGGACGAACCTGGAGCAGAACTGATATTACAGGCTAAGTGTTGAACACCCCAAATTGTGATGTGGCATTCGTGATTTTTTTTTTTTTTTTTGGAGACTATAGATCTCTGTAGAGTAATGTTGCGATGCCAAAAGAAGCTTTGTGGGGTTAGAACCATAACTACTAGTTACATTAGAACCATAAAAGCTAGTCAAAGTCTTCTTTAGATGTCCGATAAATAACAAAGTTTGTTCCTTGCTATTTTACACTTTGGAATTTAAAATTGAGCTTGAAATTTTCCATGTACTTACGCGATGAATAAAAGAAGATTAGTGCATATAAAGTCTAAAAAAAATATCAAATATCATATAAAATGTGCAAAGATATAGCTTACGTGCATCAAATAAGTATTCATCCAGAAACTATCCCTAAATTTAAACATTTGCTCACCCTAAAAAAACTAAGTTTATGCAATTAGGGATGTCAAAATTAGGTCATGGGTTGAACTCAGAAATGGCCCGACCCATTTTTGCAAATGGGACATGTATTTCAACCCGGACTCAACCCACGGGTTACCGGGTTGACTCAACTCGACCTGCAGACATGCACGTTCTCATTCAAACAATGCGATGTGGAGGCTTCTTGCGATGGCGTGGGCGGGGTAAGGCGTTAATAGCTAGGCTAGTCAACAGCGACGGCTCTGGCGACGGCGAGTTGGCGAGGTCAACACCGGCATTGGCATGGCACGGTACGGCATGACACGGTTTCGAGCGTTGGAATCGAACAACAAGTCAAGCACTGAGCAGTACCGGTAGTGGCACCACTCATCATAGTAGCAGCAACATTGTCAGCTGGACGTGGCTCACACGAAGAGACACGATGCAACGTGACTCACGCGACGCGACGAGACTTCACACATGTCAGCAGGTCGAGACATGACTCCAAACAGGCTAACTCGGGTTGAGTTCGGGTTTTTGGGCCAACCCGAACCCGCATTTTTTCAAACAGGTTGAATCCGGGAGTCCGAACCCCACCAATTTGTGAAACGGGTTGATCTTAACCTGAAATTTTTTAGTCAAATTTTTCTGTATTATATGCAACAGTGAATAAAACTTGATACTATATATTTTGCCTATATTTTACAAATTGTCAACATTACACACATAAATTTTGCATAAATTATAGTATTTATATGATATTAAATATATCTCTACTTAAAAAGCGCTATGCTAATAGCTCAACTCATTCTTACTTCAAATATTATAAAATTACAAGGTAACCAAATGATCAAATTACCACTAAATAAAATAATGTGACAAAATGACTAAGAGAACAATCTAAATTTATAAGCTTAACTTTCATATCAATGTCCACTCATGAGATTTTTCGCTAATCATATAGGTTCATTCGGATTTAAAAGGTGATTATTAAAATTGAAAGAAATTATGTAATGAAAAAAAAAGAAAAAAAAGAATATAAACTTAGTAAACATAACCATGCATTAACTAGATTCAAAGCCCATTGGCTCTTATTAGCTATTTCTTATTTTAAGCACTTAAGCCTCTATTAGATGTATGTTAACAATGTTTTTTCTTAACTATAACAATGAGGAAGATATGTTCATAGAATAGCCCTCAAGATTTAAAAATGTTGATAATTGAGGTCGTGTCTTCAAACTCAATAAAATACTTTATAACTTACTCATATGTCATGAGCTGCAATTACGATAAACTTGATAAAATTCTTTTAGAAAAGATTTTGTGAGGGAATTATAGATACCAATCTATTTCTTTAGAGGATTAGTTTTGACTTACAATTTAGTTAAATTTTGATTAGTGCTACTAATGAATTGTTATGTCATTAGTTTTCTTAAGTTATATGCTAAAAAATTGAGATGAATATTTTAAGAGAACTTAACTTCTTAGGTAAAACAGGAGGAGAATGATGTTTTGCTTTGTAAACTCAAGTATATTTGAGTACTAATTAAGATATTTGACTTCGAGTCATAGAAACCCCCATCAGTCAATCTTTTTAACTTTACGAGGATATAAGTGGCAAATCTATAGATGTGAAGTTTTAAGTCACATAGTATCTTACTATGAGTGCACCTAATGTCCAATATTTGCATATGTACTAAATTCCATATAGATCATAAGGAGTCCTACTCTTGATCTTATTTAATCATATATTTAGATAACCGATATATAGTTACACCTACTCTTGATCTTTGGTGCTCCATACACAATATTTCGTTATTTCCTATGATATTGTTAGGTTGTCCAATTTTGAATGCTTGCTTTTTTAAGAATATCTTTTTTATTATTTCACTTTTAAAAGATATCAAAGAGTTGATGGATGTAAACAATAGGAGGATTTAAATACATACAGTCGAGTTTTTATATATTTACATATTAAAATATGAATATTTATATTTATTTATATAATATCTTAGCATGTAAATTGCAAAAAAGAAAAAAATCAAGAAAATGTTTATTTCACTTTAAATAAGCTATTGTTAGAGATATTTTTTATATCATTTAGGCTTTATTTGAGATAGCTTTTTTACTGCATTACAAAATAGCTTTTTAGTACACAAATTTTTTAAACTTGAAATTTTTGTCCTCAAAAAATGTTTTAAAAAGCAATAAAAAAGTTGTATCAAATGAAGCCTTAGAGAGTATTATGTTATAAATAAGCTATTGTTAGATATATTTTTTATATAATTTACTCATTTAGACTTCGTTTGAGATAGTTTTCTTACTGCATTCTAAAACAACTTTTTAGTATAAAAATTTTTGAAATGATTTTTTTACTAAAAAGCTGCTTTAAAAATTAATAAGAAAAGTATCAGAAATGAAGCTTTAGAGAGTATGATGTTATTTAAGTAAATATAAAAATTTAGGTATTTGATATTCAAATAAAATAAAACTTGGAGGCATGCGTGTAAATCCTCCTATTAAAATTAATGCATTATTTTATTAGCATTCAATTCAACAACTTTTCTTTTGACATATTTTAATACATAATTTCTTATTTTTGTTAAAATTAATGTAATTAAACGATTAGACTACTAAACTTAATCATCAAATTTTATGAGTTAGATAATCATTGTAATTAAAATAGACTTAATTTATAAATTAAGTCTATTTTATATAGGTTTTATTTGGGACAACTTTCTTACTACTTTACTTTTAAGACTAAAAATTTAATTTATGTTTGAATATTGCTTTTTCGTTGCTTCTATGAAATTTCATAGTACCTTTAAAAAAAATATTTTTCTCACAAGAACTTTTTAATCACCTTAAAAAAAATTGTAGCCAACCCAAATATGCCTTTAGTCTAATAGTTTGTCATTTACTCAAAAGTAGATGAGATTATTGTATTGCTCAATTATTTTTATTTCTTTAATTAGCTTCATAATTAACTCTTCCACTTTTACTATCATACAAGCAGAAGTGTAATTCTATGATTATGCAAGAAGTGATGTTTATTTATTAGATATATTTTATAAGAAAATTTTGATTTTTTATCCCTCAAAATGATATGATGCATCCATTCCTCTCTCTCTCTCTCTCTCTCTCTCTCTCTCTCTCTCTCTCTCTCTCTCTCTCTCTCTCTTCCAAGACACTCAATCCTCTCAAGAAATCCCAACAAGTGGTATCAGTGTTAGGTGGAGATGGAAGAATATTCATATCCAAAAAAAGAAAGAGAGGAGTCGGAGTGACCTTGTGCTACGATCGAGTCGGAACGACGGTAGTTGGCTTGCCGACATGAGGGCACAGAGGCCGCTGGAGCTTGGGCCACTCGGGAGAATGTGTTCGGGGTGACAGGGCCCGGGTTCGATCCATTTGCATGAGGTGGAGCAGACAGCTAGTAAGCCTGGGTCGTGCATGCAGGTATGGGTTGCGGAGGAGGAGAGCGCGGGTGGCCGGCAACACATGCAAGTGATTAGGTGGGCTAGACAGCGGATGTGGAACGGCGAGATTGGATCTCCTTGAAAGAGCCAGGATTGGCAATGCAGCTAGGTTCTCGCATGCAAGTATGTGCAAGAGGCGAATCCAAACGATGAAGGTTCCATTTGAGAGTAGAAGTGCGAGAGCGCTGTCAGATCATGAGTTCATGTGAACGAAGGCAGGGCTACCATTTTGTGGCTTAGGTGCGGTTCTTGTGGTGAAATTTAGGCTGCAGATGGACGAGGCACTGCTCAGATGCAGACGGATTGCAGGAACACTATGAAAATTCTTGATTAGAGATTTTTTTTAGATCTTTTGAGGTGGAGTATTAACAACTACAGTTCAAGCTCATGTCGATGCAAATATTTGAAATTGACAAATTTATTGGTGAAAACAATTTCAGCTTATGGAGAATCAAAATGAAGGCTCTTCTTGTTCAGCAAAGGACTTCAGAGACAATTTTTAGGGAAGATCTTGTTGCAATAACATACAAGGCAAGGGCTAGGCAAATCCAACTGAAGGGCTCATAGTGTGATTATTCTATCACTTGGTGATAAAGTGTTGAGGGAAGTAGCCGAAGAGGGTTCGGCTATAGAAGTATGGGAGAAGCTACAACCATTGTATTTGAAGAGATTATTGGCCAATCGGTTGTATCTAAGAAAATCTTTATATACATTGCATAAGAATGAGTGCAAAGACTTGAGAAAGCACATAAATAAATTTTAAAAAAAAAGTATTCTTGATCTTAAGAATGTAGATGTCAAGATCAAGGAGGAAGATCAATTTATTGTTCTCTTAAGCTCTTTTCTAAAATCATATAAGAATATAGTGAATACGTTACTATATGGTAAGCACACATTGACCATGACCATGATAAAGTCAGTTTTGATGTCCAAGCTACTTCAACAAAGAATTGAGGATAAACAAGAAAATATTTGCAATATTTTGATTGCAAGAGTAAGATCAAAATTTAGAGAAAAAAAAGTTTAGAAAGAAGTGCTTTTATTACCAAAAGGGGCACTTCAAGAGAAATTGCTCAGATTTGTTGAAACGGCAAGCACTAAATCTTTCAAAATTCTATTTTATATTTCATTCATTTCAACATGCTTTTTTGAAAATTAAACTTCTATTGTCATCGATCTTCAATACTATGTCATTCATAATTTTTAATTATTGAAGTATTGATCGCTGCGCTGCTCTCCGAGAAAACCCTAGGGTTTTCTCTTGGGTGGCGTCGTGGCGTTTTCCCGCCGTCGGCGGGGGATTTTCCGCTCTGCTTCTTCAGAAAAGTTGGTATCTACTCTTTTCTCTTGTTCTCTGTGGTTTTTCTTTCCTTTTCTCCGGCATTTTCGGTATGCCTTCGTCTATTTTGAGAGATCCTGGCTTTTTTGGGGTGATTTCTCACCCTAAGTCTTTTCTTCAAGCTCTTGCTGGTTCTTCTTCCTCTTTTCCTGATCTGAAGCAATCTACCTTTCGTGGTCTTCCTGCTTTGTGGGTTTCTGATGAAGAAATTAGGGCTTTAGCGGAACCATTTAGGTTTTCTTTGGTTGGCTTCTTTCCGGGCAAGCGACCTCCTCTCGATGCGATACGTAAATTTTTTTTTAACCTAAAGTTGAATGGCGAGGTTTCAGTTACTGTTCTGGATTCTACCCATATTTTGATAAAATTGGAGAAGGATTTAGATTACTGTAGGATTTTTTGCCACCGTTCTTATTTGGTTTTTAATTGTTATATGAAACTTACGAAATGGTCGCCGACTTTGGATATCGGCGTTGAGTCGCCTATTATCCCGATATGGATCTCTTTTCCCCACCTCCGTCCGCATTTTTTTGCTCCGAGGATCCTTTTTGGTCTGGCTGAATTATTTGGCAAACCGCTGAAAATTGACGAAGCGACGTCGGTTGGCTCTCGTCCGTCGAATGCCCGTGTTTTAGTTGAAATCGATATTACTAAAAATTATCCTAAGCAAGTTTGGTTGGGATCTGATTCTTTAGGGTATGTTCAAGAGGTGGTCTTTGACGATTTTCCTCATTTTTGTGGTATTTGTAAAAAATTAGGACACATTTCTGGTAAGTGTATTTCGGGTCCTGTTCATGTTCTTCCTTCTGTTGCGAATGCTCCTGTGGAATTTATTGCTCCTTTAGGTGGTGAGAATGGCATTAAGGGTGTAAATGAAGTTGTGGTAAATGTTCCTGAATCTGTGGGGATGGATTTACCATCTGTTGATGATGTTGGTATGTCGCAGGAGAATTTGGTTGTTTCGTTGGATGTAATTAATGGTAACGATGTGCCGCTGGTTGCTGATAAATCCTTATTATCTCCGAATGCCATTCCTTTCGTTCCCGTGCTGGATGGGGGCGTTAGGCAGGGTGTGATTTTGGAGTCTTCGGGTATTGCTTTGGTGCCGGAAGTTGATAATGTAAATGTGAATGTTGAGACTTCTGATAGGTTACCTCTTCATGATATGAATATTATTGGGGATGATAAGGTGATAGATAATGCGGAAGGTGGTGCTGGGGATGACATGCTTGCTGGAGTGGAACCGAGTGGGATTGAGGCTGCGTGCCCGTCGCTGAATGTAGAGGAAGGGATTAACAGTGTTGTTGTGATTCCTGTAAAAGAGGTTGATACACTTCGGATGGCTGATTGGGTGGGGAAGTCTTCGGGCAAAGAAATTAGAAATCAGAACAGTTGGTTGTTTGGTTCGTCGGAGGAGGAAGTTGATTCCGAATGTTCTGAGTCGGATAATGACTTTTCCCTTGATCGTTCTTCAATTGCCACTCGGGGAAAGCTTTGGGGGCGTGGTCGTCGTAAAAGATGATTTGGAATGCTTTTGTATTGTTCGTATTGCTGTTTACCTTTTCGAAGGCTAGGCTTTATTACGATTTGGTGCTACGCGTGGATGAGGGTGATGATGTGGTCGGGGCTCACGTCCCGGTCGTTAAGCTGGTGGCAACCGTTTATTTCTGGATGGTCCGTGCGGGACGGCTTGGACGTTTGAAGCCTGGACTGTTTACTGAGCCCACTTTTTGCTTGTATTTCGCATTGTTGTTTGGTCGCTATTATTTTGCTGGTGTGTGTTGTATTTTGTAATTTTTTGTTGGCATTTTAATGAATTTTATTTTAAAAAAAAATATTTCATTCATTTCAAATTAAATAATAAAAATTTTAGAATAACTCAGCCTACGAATATTATACATTGTTGTCATTTCCTCATTAGCCAATGGTCCTAAATACAATGGTGATAAGTGGCCCTGCATCTGATGTTTTTAACTTCTTTTGTAACAAAAAATTAAAATATTTTTTCATTAAGAGATAAAAATTTAATTTAGGTGAGTTTTTTATTTATTAAATTTATTTTGAGATGAAATTATGAGTTACCACTAAATTAATTATTATCATGAATATTTCAATACCAAACATCTCTAACCACTCCTTTAAAACAAATTATCCTAAATAGAAATATATTTTTTTTTAATTTAGAACAATTAAGACAAATTCACACACACATCATGCACGTAAGTTTCGAACCATTATATCTTAGTTGTAATTGACAGCCGAAGCTCCCGATCAACAAATTAAAATGGGCTAAAAGGGCCGGCCCAACTCTACTACCTCATCATTGAGGGACCATCAAAGATGGTGGAGGCACCCAACACAATAGAAGGAAATTGCTCTATGCTATATAATATAGCTTTGTGCCATGAAAGTGAACCCATAGACGACCGAGTAGGACCTCTGACTAATTAATATAATTTTACTCTTGCCTATCACTTTAGACCATTAATGACCGTTATATCGGTTTCATATATAAACCCTAAGGCTAAGGGTTTTATTGGAAATTCATTAGGATTTGAAATATGGGGCCCATTCATAATTGACTTCTTAACGCGTACTCCATATTACACGTAGAGCTTCCTTTGCCTACCAAGTCAAAGAAGACTTCCTGGTCACATACAATTCCTAGGGCAATCGAAGCCATTTGGCAACGCCAAGAGCTCTTAAATTGCTTGTGAAAACCAAATCTAATTTTGATACTTAAAATGATATATATATATATATATATTATTTCATGCAATTTATATATTTAATATTTAAAATTTTAATATTACATGTCTACCACCCACAGAACAAATATGGGTGCATGAAATAAAATATCAAAGTTTATAGGGTGGTATGAGTGCTAATAGTAGAATATAGGAGTGATGTATCTGATATTAAAATTTTATATGAGTGGTAGGAATAAAATATTAAAATTTTAGATGTTAGATATGTAAATAGCTTGAAATAAAGTTGTATGTATGTAAATCCCCCATTTACATATTTAGAATATTTAATTTGCTTTTGTGTTAAAAGTAAGAAGATATGTAAAATAATGAATATTACAAATAAATACTTAAGATTTGGGGTCTATTTGAAACGGCCGTATTTTTTAATAAAATAATTATAATGTTGTTATGAGAATAATTCTTTTAAAGTTGTTATAAAAAATAGTTTTATAATATATTTTTTTAAAGCAAGAAAAAAATTTATTATGGACTAAAAGTTAAAATAGTAAGAAAGATATTTAAAACATATTTTTATTGAAGTTATTTTTTTTTTTCGAAAATAAATTTATTATTTTATTTAAATAATTACTCATTAGTTTAGTTGTTGACCCACTTTTAGGTCATGTTGATGACTTCTCTGCGGGTAAATTTCCCTGAAGGAGACTATCTTTTTCCTCATACAAAAATAGATTGGAGAAAATTTTAAAATAAACATTCTTCACAAATGAGTTAATAAAAAATAATTATAAAAAAAATGTAAATCTAGTCACAGTCGTCAATGTGATTTTGAGTCTTTTTTTTTTTTTTTTTTTTTTGAAAAAGCAAGACCAGTGGCCTATTAATTGGGCGCTGGTATTATTTTTTAATTAAAATGATTAAATTTAAATCATATATATATATATATATATATATATATATATATATTTAAATCACGACTATTAATTGGGCGACTGGCTACTAGTTTTTTAATTAAAATAATTAAATTCAAATAAGAGTACGATAAAGCTTTTTTTTTTAATATATGATGACGAGTGACCCACTAATTTGGCGTCGGAATTGTCTTTTTCATTAAATTAATTATAGTTAAATAAAACTAATGACTAAAGATTTAGCCAAATTTTAAGGAATTAATCTGTCATAATTTATGCAAATTTCAGATTTTTGGAGTATGAGTAAGCTTTTTAATTAATTATATGAATTTTTATAATTTCAGGTTAGGGAAGAGATCATGACCAATTTGAATAAGGTTGATAGAGATCCTTAGATTTTCTTTAGATTTTGTTCCGCATTGATCCAACACAAATAACAGAATAAAATAGAAGACAAACCAAGCAATGGGAAATGGTTAAATAACCCGATTGAACTCAACTCTACTCAGAAAGCAGTTAAAACATCATTAGCCAATAATTTGAAAGGAGGTAAGTAGCCAAAATTATCCTTTCGTTTGCCTGACAAAAGAAAGTGCATTCAAGAGGACCCCTGCCTCGTTACGTCGTCCCCGTCCGCGATTAGAAAAGAGGGCGGTGTTCGGGTCGGGTGCGGAAGAAAGTCCAGATGCGTCGGAGGCAATGTTAATTTTGTCGCTAAGAAGAAGAGCATACATATTATCGAGGCTAATGGGGGTTAACATGGTTTGAATGATGGTTTTAAAGGATTGATAAGTTGGAGGAAGCACATTGAGGATGTATAAGATATTATATTCGTTATCTACCTTGGATCCCGCCGAAGCAATATTATCAACTAAGGATTTGATATCAGCTAGGTATTGAGTCATTGTGGAGTTTTTGAGAGAAATGTGATATAACTTGTTCTTTAGTTTAATCACTTTAGAGCGATTTGTGGATTGGAAGCAAGTTTCAAGAGTATCACATATGTCAGTGGTTGAGTCAAGGTCAATGACGTAGGGAAGAACATGAGCAGAAATAGTAGAGCAAATTGCAACAGAAAGGTTTTGGTCTGTGAGAAGCCAATGCGAGAAATCTGAGTTGGGCGAAGAAGATCTGTCGGGTCGATTAAGAAAACGATGGGGTTTGGGGTTTTTGGAGTCAAGAAAGGAATCAAAACCATTTTCATGAAGAACTTTGGTGATTTGAGATTGCCATATCGAATAGTTTTTAGGTGTAAGCTGGATTTGCACAATAGATTTGAGGTTAGAGACAACAAATTTCAGGATAGAGGAAAGAACCGGAGGATCATGTGCCGCTGGTTCTTCACGTTCGTCGATTTGGGATGAACCCGTGTTCGCCATTTCGCTACTCTTGATCGCCTGCTTCTGATACCATGTAGAATTGAAGATTTCTTGAATGGCAAGATGCAGATCACAAGAAAGAAAGGAATAGAGAAGTAAAGAGATGAGGAGAGTTAGCAGACAACATAATTTTCATTTCTTGTCACAGTTACAAATGAGAGCTATAAATATATTACACAATACATGCTCAAGTAGCCGGCCAATCATAATAAGCCACCTCATTATTTTGTATTTAATATATTTGTTTTATCTACTAATAATGATAAATTATAAGAGGAATGGAATAAACGAGAAATTATTAGTGTGGATGCTGAATGCAACTTTATATCTGGAGACCAATCAGAATAATGAGCGGTACCGACCGCGGTATCGACCGGTACCGAGCCGCGGTACTGATGTGACTCATTTTGATTGGTCTCTGGGCATTCGGCATCCGCACAAAATAATTTCTATGAATAAATGCTTCCCATCCTTGTCTAGATAAAACACAACCAGACGCCTTTTTTATACAGCAACAAAGAGAGGAAATACTAAGGAAAGAATTACCCAACTTGCTCCCATTTCTTTCTTTCTAAATATGATACATGCAACAACATATGGGCAAAAAGTAAGCATATTTATCCTGCTTAGTAATCCCATTCAGATCGTTAAAATATTCAAAAGCTTGCTTTATATTTGGTCGAAGTAAAAATTGGGTGATTGTGGTGGTATGTCACATTCATATTGAAAAAAGTGATGGGCTATACTAAATAGGGTCGACAACAATATGTCTAATAATTAAAGAATATGTAGTTTTTAACCTTATAATTAGGGGTGTCAATATTTGACCCTATTCGAACTCAACTTAAAAATTTCAGGTTAGGGTCAACCCAGGTCGGGTTCGGGATTTCGACTCGTTTGTAAAATCGGGTCGGATTCAGATTGATCCGAAAATTCAAAAATGACATGTGACCCGCTGTAAACAGTAAACAAAAATGGTGTCTGCTTTCATGTTGTCGCAATTCAACGCAAACTCTTGTTGTCCCGCAGTTGTTATTCAACGCCAACACAATTGTCTCGTCGCTGGCCTCTCTTCCTCGTCGCCTTTCCCTCTCCCACCACCTGAAACTATTGGTCTGAAGTTCAAACCGTTGCCTTAACCCAACACGACCGCCTCTCCCTCTACCACCGCCTGAAGCCAACACCACCTTTCCCTGCTCCCAATGTCGTTACCTCTCCCTGCTCCCAACGCTATTGCCACCTCTCCCCACTCCCGCCGCTGCCGCCTCCTCTCCCCGCTTCAGGTTGGCGACAAAATTATGGGATTTGATTGAATAATCGTGGCGGCAAACTTTTAGATTGGGTTGATCCGAATCCGACCCGTGATCCAATTTTAACATCACTACCTCTAACCATATCCTCGAAGAGAAAATCGAATAATGCAAGACATTCCTCTTATGCCTAAAAATTAGAGTCATATCCATATAGGCATAAATATACAAAGTTTTAAAATATGGTCTTATCAGATTTTAACTCCAAAACATGACTGTAATAATTAGTATTAATAGAAATAGCTACACTTTTGTCCATCATAGCCACCGGCAAAAAATCAAGGATGTTCGAAGAACTTTTGGATATAAAATTAGAGATGTTGGCACTAGAAGAAGCAGCTCTAAGAAGAAATTCATTAGCAAATAAGTACAAAATAGAATACCACTCATCCAAGGATCCAAAAAAGGTCGTTTTTTTTTGGATCCTTGGCGTGTTGAAAGCTCAAGGTAAGTGGCTCTACTAGGGTTTCTTTCTCCCGCTGATTTGCGCCGCTACCACTCCCTTCCCTCCGACGCTGCCGGAGGCTTCCCCTCTTCTTACATATGGATTCCTCCCTCGCTCAGGAAGATTTTCCTCCGCTCGTCTCTTCTGTTCGAGGAGCTTCCCCTCCTCAACGTAACTGGCTTGCTGCTTTTGGTCCGACGGACTCCGCTCCTACCTCCTTGAATGAACTCCATCTTTCTAATTACCCCTCAGAGCCGGATATCATTCCCTTTTCTGGGGATAAACTTAGTAAAGGTGCTGAAGACTGGAGTCTTTGTTTAGTGGGATACTCGATAGGCCGACGACCGTTCTACGAAGCTTTGCTTAGAGCCCTCAACAAAACTTGGTCTTTGAAAGGGGAGTTTGGTTTCTATTAGGTAAGCCTTTTATTTTGCAAAAATGGCATCCTAAATTTAAACCTATGCGTGAAAATTTTTCATCAGTTCCTATTTGGATTAAGATACATGACCTTCCTTTGGCTTGCTGGAATTCGGAAGGAATTTCGAGAATCGCCAGCAAAGTTAGTGTTTCTCTTGCTGCTGATTCTGTCACAAACCAAAAAATGCGCCTTAGGTTTGCTAGGGTCTGTGTTTTGGTGGATAATTCTGCGAAATACCTAGAGGAGATTTTTGTTTCTTTGGATGGTGATGTTGTTGGATTCAAAGCGCGATATGAATGGAGGCCCACGCCTTGTGAACATTGTAATTCTCTGGTCCATTACTCTTCCTCCTACCCTTCTAAACCTAAAACTGATGATCCTGGTAATTCTCACAAACTCCCTGCGGCTGGTCGTCCTCCCCGTGGTAGAAGCTACAGTCGCAATCCTAAGAATCGATACCCCTCTCAGGCCCCGAGGGAAGAAGCTCCTAATAAGTCCCTTCCTGGAACAGAACAGAATCCTACTTCTCTAACTGCTGTCCCTCCTCAATCGCCTCCTAAAAATTCTATTGGGTAGGTGCTTCACTACCAGCCTCACTCACCTCCTCCAAAACCGTCCACTGGTATCATTTCTCTTGGTACGACCTTGCCTGACACGAAGGATCACACAGAGGAATTTTGCAATAATAACTTCAAATCGTTTTCTAATGTGCCGAACCTAAATTCTCCTACTTTAGGGGAGACTGCTTCTTCTATTAGTGTTCCGCTTCAAAAAAATGTGGCTTCCTCCTCTGATTTCATCTCTCCCAATAAGTTCAATGTGCTTGATGAACAATCGGACTGCAGTACTCATCCTGACTCCTCCTTTGAAGGGGAACATGTTACTATTCCTAGCAAGGAAAAAATAAAGGATAAAAAAAATCAACAAAACAACAGTACCAATTTGACCAAAAAATCGGCAATAGGGAAAAATGCCAAAAAACCCTCTGGTTCCAAGGTTTCTTAATGTCTTTACCTTTCATTGTTGCTTGGAATATCAGGGGGTTTAATCATCCTGATAAAGTTCTGTATTGCAAAAGATTGTCTGATTCCTTCAAGCTGGACCTGCTATGTATTTTGGAGAACAGGATACATTCCTCTTCTCTATTGGATCCTTTTTTTGAGACCTCACATGTCATTTTTCCAAATGAACAAAGCTGTAATAATTTTCACTGTTCCTCTTCTGGGAGTATTTGGGTGAAGTGGAATTCCAACAAATTGAATTTTGTACCTTCTTTTATTTCGGATCAGCTTATCTCTGGTACTGTTATGGTTTCTCCCACTATCTCTTTTCTTCTATCTGTTATTTATGCCTCTAATAGCACTGCAGATAGGAAATCCCTTTTGTCTCAAATTGATCAGATTGCTCCGCATCATCATACCCCCTGGCTTCTCATTGGGGACTTCAACTGTTGCCGCTTTGCTTCTAAAAAATTAGGGGGTGCAGTTATTTCCCCTAATGCCATTGCGAATTTCAATGCTATGATCTTCACTAATAGTCTCTCGGATCTTCAATCTGTGGGCTATAAATTTACTTGGTATAATCAAAGATCCGACTCGTCTATTCACATCAAGTTGGATAGGGCCATGATTAATAGTGTTTGGCTGGATTCTTATCCAAAATCTTATTGTTCATTTCAGAGCCCTTCTTGCTTTGATCATTGTCCTGTGGTCTTACATTTCGGGATTTCTTTGCAAGTTCATCATAGATTCCTTTTTAAAAACTATTGGACAAATATTGAAAAGTAATGGTCCCTTTTTTTACAGGCTTTCTCTCAGCCTATCTCGGGTAATCCTATTTCACACTTTTATAGCTCTCTTAAATGTCTTAAGGTTGCTATTAAACAAGAAACTTGGGCCTCCTCCTCGCTGGTTAATTCTCATCTGGATGCTTTACATAAAAAACAAATGGAGTGTTTGGAGTATATTCATGCCTCAACAAATGATAGCTCTCTTAATGCCAGTTTGAAAGATATTAACCAAAACATTGCAAACTTCACTAGTAATCTTTCCACATGGGTTATGCTAAAGTAAAGTGGCTCAAGAATGGGGAGGATGATCTTAAGTTCCTTTTTGCAAACATTCGGTATAGGCAGGGAAGGAATAATGCGGCTGTCAATCTTTTTGCCTCCTTCCCTAACTCTGATAGAGGTGAAGTGATTAACTTCATTATTACTCACTTTCAACACATTTACAATCCGACTCCTCCTCCGAATTCTGATATTGGTATTTTCCCTATGGGATCTAACTTTCCTGTTGATTAGTCTTATAACATTACTCAATGTGTCACTGATGAGGAAATAAAAAAGGTGGTTTTCATGGGTTGTTCAACATCCTCTCCGGGTCTAGATGGTTATAATTTCCACTTTTATAAATCGGCTTGGCATATTATTGGGCCTAAGGTGACTAAAGCTGTTAGATCCTTCTTTGTTAAAGGATACATGCCTAGTGGGATAAAAGCAACTGCTCTTGCTCTTATTCCCAAATTTAAGAATGTAGAGACAATGGCGGATTTTAGGCCAATTGCGTTGTGCAATACTTTCTATAAAATTATTGCTAAGGTTCTTGCTAACCGGATCAAGCCTATTATGCCGATTCTTGTTAAAGACAATCAGTCTGGATTTATTAAATCACGAGTCTCTACGGACAATATTTTGCTAGCTAATGAAATTATTTCCTATATTCGCAAAAAAGGTGGGGGCAAATATTTTTGTGCAAAACTTGACATTCGTAAAGCTTTCGATACGGTTTCGAGAGAGTTCTTGCTTGCTAGAATGAAGCAAAAAGGTTTTCCCTCTTTAGTGGTGAGCTGGATTAAAGCTTGTATTTCAGATGTTAATTTTTCTATTCTGATTAATAGTTCTCTAGAAGGGGTTTTCTCTACCTCAGCCGGTCTTAGGCAAGGGTGTCCCCTTAGCCCCTATCTTTTTTTTCTGGTCATGAATGCTTTCTCTAATCTGTTTGATGCTGGTTTCTTTTAAAGGTATCTCATTTGATGGTTTCACCTTAACACATCTCCTCTATGCGGATGATGTGCTTATCTTCGGGGAAGCCACGATGGAAAACTGCAACTCTCTTACAAATATTCTTAGTATTTTTGTTAATGCCTCTGGACTTCATGTTAATCTTGATAAAATTTTGCTGCCTAAAAACCTGTTAAACCCGGATAGCATATGTCGAGCTCTGTCTATTCACTCTATCAGTGAAAAATTTGATTATTTGGGTATTCCTCTGTCTTTCAAAAGGTTAAAGGTCTCTGATTTTTTGCCTCTCATGGAAGTATTTCTAAAATTCTATCCAGTTAGAAAGCTAACTTGCTCTCACTTGAGGGACGCCTGCAATTTTTAAGATATACTATTCTTAACTCAATTGCGTATTGGATTCGAGGCTCTATAATACCTAAATCTGTCTTCAAATTTTTTAAGAAAATTTGTTCCAAATTTTTATTTTTTGGTGATCACACGGCTGGCAAAAAACTGCATATGGTGTCTTGGGATAAATGCTGTGCTCCCAAGCAAAATGGCGGGCTCGGGTTACCTTCCCTACAGGCTCTTCAATATGCCATTCACTGTTCTCTAATTCTCAGAATTTACAATGTGAAGTCCCCTCTTTCTACTTAGCTGTTTAGTAGACATACCTCACCTTGGAGGCCTCCATCTCCCAGCTCCTCCACATTCTGGCTCTCTGTTTGTAGGACTGCGGTTGCAGCTAAGGCTAAGTTCCACTTTAACATTACCTTCACTGCTCCTATCTCGCTGCACTGCGATCACTGGTATCAGAACAGTAAACTTGAAACTTGCAATGATGGTATTTCCTTACTAAATGCTTATCAAATTAACTCCCCTCTGAAGGTTATTATTTCGGGTATGTCTTGGAATATTCCGATTTTTGTGTCATCTACAGTTAGAAATTTAATCTCTAAAATCCCTATTTTAGACTGCTCTACTCCTTGTTTGTTATGGGATAATTTTGGAGTTGGGAAATTCAGCAATTTCATTTCTGAGTTTTACTCTATACATCCTAAGTGTACTTGGCATAACATTATTTGGCATCATAAATTTGCTCTGAGATACTCCTACTATTCCTGGATGGCGGTAGTGGGTGGCTTGAAAATAGCGGATGCTTTATTTTCTAGGAATATTTTGGTCCCTTTGACCTGCAGTCTATGCCTTGAGCATCCTGAAAACGTTTCACACCTCTTTTTTTAATGTACTTACTCTTTTACTGTGATCACTAATCTTATGCCACCAGTTAAGAGGTTTCTACTTAGACCTTCTATTCTTCAGCTAGGTGAATGGATTGATGGTGAGACTAATGTGAAGCCTCAAGTTAAATCCCTTTTTCATCTCTTCACTTGCTGTGCTATTTATTTTATTTGGAAGGAAAGAAACAATAGAAGATTTGGCAATACTGTTAATTGCTACACCACTACTACCATGAACATCAAGAAAGCAGTGTTTGAAAAGGCTTTGAAGTGGAGAAAAAATGAAGATATTCTGGATTTGTTCTGATGCGGTTCTGAAGCGGGGAGGTATTATTTTGTTGGATCATTCTTTGTTGCCTTCGATTAGCCAGCTGTTGCCTTCGACAGAGCCTTGGACGATGATGAAACTCCCACTGCTGGCCCCCTCGGATGGTCTTCCGGCAACCAGGGGATCTGATTATATTCGATGTGTGCTGATCTCTAAAATTTGTTATGAGTCCAGGCTTCTTTTTTGTATGAGAGCTTTTTTTAGTAGTTATTTCTTGTTTTAAAGGTTGTTATCTGAAGTAAGTTAGATGTTTTTTGCTGCATTTGATGCAGATTTGGGGCTGATTTTTGGTTTTGAGATATTATTTCCTGTATCCTTTTGTTGTTTGATACATGTTTTTTTTGGGCTTTTTTAGCCTTTGGGGGTTTACTTTATCAGTAACTTTTCTTATTCTTCTTCAATATACGGGCTAAGCCTAAATTTCATCCAAAAAAAAAGATCAAAAAAAAAAAAAAAAAAACCGTTGCTTGTATCAATATTAAAATATAAAAAATCTTCAATTTTAATGGTAGTTTTGCAAAAAAGATTTTTCATTTCATCATTGGTCTTTATAATTTTCCAAATAAATAAATAAAAATCCAATTGCAAATACAATTATTGGAAGAGTTAAAGAAAATTTTTAATAGAAATTAATAAATTAATTTTATCGTTTAAAAAAAATTGACATGAAATAAATAATAGTGATACATTCATATATAGTATATAAAAAAATTAAAAATTTAAAAGAAAATTATCTGTCTGATATATTCCCTTAAAAAAAATAAAAAATTAAATTGAAATTAAATTTTATCGATAAATTTAGCAAAATAAATTGTTGTTTATTTATTTGATACACATTTAGTTTTATTTATTTATTTATGAGAGTTGGACAAACATTTAATTGTTTTCATCAAATTTCATTTTAAAATTTTGCTGAAATTGGGTAAAATTTTGTGAATGGAAATTAAAAATAATAATATATTCTTAGATTAAAAAAACAAAATGAAATAACAATGAATTTCTCTATTTCAAGCAGATAGATAAATAATCAGCATTTTTATATTTATAAACCATCTAAAAGTATTTAATATTTAATATGTAATAATATTCTTTATTAAATTCGCGGGCAATAGACATTTAGCGTATTGATAATTCATTCAGTATTATTTATTTTCTTTATAAAATTTAAATATTAATAAAATTGTCATAATAAACTTAGAGATTTATTTATTTGATATTTTCATCATATTTTTTATTTTTAATAATTTATAAAAATTTTGATTTAATAGCATAGAATAAATCAACAAATAAATAACGTTATTAAATGAACATTATGGAGTTCTTAATAACCACTTTATCCAATAATAAATGAGTGAATATTTTCATGAGATTTCATTTATGTTTTAAATATTTGATTATTTATCTTAAATTTATACATTAAATATCTTATATTTTTGAATGAACATTTTGTAAATTAATCAGCAATATTCAAGATATTATAATTTTAATATAGAAATTATGAGGATAGCCTATGAGTTCATATTATGCCATCCAATATGTAATACTATTTTTTTTTTTCAAATGAAAAAGACATCATAATATTATATTTGGCACTAATTATTGTTGATTTAGCTTCTTGTCTTTGTTTTATATTATAGAAATGAATTTATAAGTAAAGTTTGACTTAATACTCTTGTTGAGTTAATTTTTTTATTTTTAATTAATAATATTTTTTATAAGAATGATGACAATAAATAATAAAAAAATTTATGTGATTCAACTTCATAATCTCGAAAAAGAAAAAATAACTTTGTCTTTGAATCACTAAATTAGAATTTTCTTTTCTTTTTGACAGATTGATGTAGGCTTCAATATTTCTTTGTTATCACGCCAATTGAGGATTTGCTTGTGAAGGCTTCACTGTTTTATAAAGCTGATTGTGAAATTGTTGTAGAGAAATTGATTTCATTACCATAGTTGCAGAAAGCAGGTTTCTACCACACAAAATTTTTAAAAAAAATTTGAGGAAAGCAATAAGAAATCAATAGCCAAATGAAATTGTGGTTGTTCTATAAAAAACAAAGCTGTTAGAAAGTTATCCCAAACAGGCTTTGAGCCTAAAATTAGAATTGAATGAACCACACTTTGCTAAGATCAATTTGATGGAAATTTTAAGTATATTTTTTTGGCCCAAAATTCAGCACACAAATTTGAGAAATATTTTGATGGACTTAAAATTTGAATTAGTTTTGAAAATTATTTTAGCACCTATAAAATATAAATGATTCTAAAAGTTTCTCCCTTCAATTTTCATTGAGATTCGTGCCCAATCAAGTTGGTTTTTATGTGACATATCTGTTGGCCTCTTTTTTTAAAGCGTCGAAGCTTGCATTGTCCAAAAATAAGAATATTCAAACAAATTTTTAATGGAATAAACCATAAAATTATTAGTTTTATTTCAAAAAATATAGTAAAAATATAATTATTTATATATTATAATCTTTTCAAAATATATCTATCAATTTTAAAACTAATTATAAACCTAATCTTATTCACAACACAAAGAATATGACTTTGATACTTCTTCTTTTTTTTGGAAGAAAAAAAGGTCATAGCATTTCCCGTTGAAGAGATAATTAAAACCTTCCCTCATCACCTTTCTCATTAATTTGATGTGAGAAATTATGTTGATAATGAAGAGAGGTAGCATTCCCAACTAAAACACACATGGATTATAACTTTTTTTTAGAACATTTAGGCTAATTAAGACAAATTCATACACACAACAAATACGTAAAACTTGAGCCCAAGACCTATTAATTGACAGCCAAAGCTCCCAATCAACAGACCAAGACGAGCTGCGTCAAGTAGATTAATACAACTTGGTGATGTGCTTTTAAGCACTAACTTTTGCACTACAATTCATAGAGCCAAGCAAGAGGAAATTAATGCGATAGATTCAATTCTAGCTCACGACAGACTTCCTTTGGTTGTCAAATACTAAAGACTTAAAAAAAAAAAAAAGGAAGGCCAGAAATGAAGATCAACATCTTGCTATTAGGGTTTTGAGTAAATTTATTTGTAAAATCTCAAATCCATAACGTCATGTGGAAGTCGGGAGAAATTATTTTGTGTGGATGCCGAACGCAGTTCACTGTCCGGAGATCAACCAGAATATGTTACACCAGCGGTACCGAGCTCGGTATTGAGCTGCGGTACCAAGTAGCACTGAGCCGGGCTAAGCAGGAGGTGATGTGATGCATTTTGTTTTATCTTCGGACGGCATTCGACGTCCTCACAGAATAATTTCATGGAAGAGCCGGAGCTCTCAAGTGAGTATAAAGTGAGCAAAGTGTTCAATTGAGTTGTTTGGTTGGAGAAAGTAATAGCTCATTGTTGAGAAATACTTTCACCAATATCTTTGATTTGTTGCCAGAGAAGAGCTGTCATTGAGAAAATTTGAAGGGCTTTAAGGCACATCTAAATCTTTTTTTTTATCATAATATTATTATAAAAAGTTTTTTAAGTAAATAAAACTCATAAAGGTGATTGAGGATATCATTACAACTTTAAGATAAATTTTATAAAATTATAATTAGTCCAATTATATATTTATATATATATATATATATAAGATCATAATGACTAAACTAAGCACATAAAAATAAAAATATTAAGTCAAATATATGATCAAATTATGAAATATAAATTAAGGAATGATAGTTATAAATAATAAACTATATTTCAAATACATTATTATAAAAATATAATTTAGCTGTTTGAACATGTAAAGATGATAAAATCAAGGTGGAATAAAGTTGGATCCAATGTGCACTGTTAGTCAAATTCATTTTCAATCACAAGCTTAGACTCTTTATGATATTACAACGCTAACATATTTTTTTAATTGTACAATGAATGATCAAATTCAATACACATAATGTATTTTAATATACAATTTAATATATAACAAATAAAATGAATGTTAAAAAAATATGAAGAAAAAAAAATTCAATCTAATATAAAAAAAAATAGGATGTTCTGGAGCTCTCCGAGGAAGGGGTTAATAAAGTTTATTGGGAAAAGGCGTCAATGAAAATGGTAGCATGTGAAGGGGCAAATTATTAGGTCCGGTTACTGGGCCTAAAAATAGGTCCGGACATCCAATTAAAACTTGCCATGTCGCCTGCACTTTGGCTGCGCTTTTTAACTGCGTTTTAACTATGCTTTGACTGTGCTTTGATTGCGCATTACCCGCTTTGACTATGCTTTGACTGCACTTTACATGCGCTTTACCTGCGCTTTTGACACGCTTATTGTGTGGAGAGAGGGATTCATGGTTTCAGCTTGTTGCAGGAAAAAGTTGCTAGGAACGATAATGTATGAAGGAAAGTGGGGTTAGTGATGGGAGTTTGTCGATGGGATTTGTTATGTGTAAATAAGAGATTGGTTGGGATAGGTGATCATTGAAGAAAGACTTTATAGATTTGATGATATGTGAAGGAGGGAGATGTTCATGATGGAACCTGCATGACATTTGGACATGGTTTGATCAGAGTTAAAACCTAATTTGAACCTACTTTGAATTGGGTTTGTATGAGGTTCAAATTTAAGTTTGAGGGGGTGTTTGGTATCATATTTGTTTGCCGTTTTTAGTAAAACTTAGGCTTCGTTTGGGACGGCTTTTTTACTGCTTTCTAAAACGAAGTTTTAATACAAATTTTTTTATTTTTGTATTAAAACTCCGTTTTAGAAAGCAATAAAAAAGCGGTCCCAAACGAAGCCTTAGTGTAAATCCAGCCAAACGTTAGTCGCGGAACTTCTTCCTGCGGCACAATCTTTTGCCGAACAACTTCAGAGATTTAACAAGATTTAAAATTTGTCATACCAAACACTTTTTCAGGATTTATGAGCCTAGGATTTACTAATCCGGATTTACATGATTTAGTAAATCCTACTAAAATTGAATCCAATCCTATACCAAACACACCCTGAAGGTTCAAACCTAGGCACCAACTAGGTTAGAATTCTAATATATTCAGATAAATTCTAAATATTTCAATTTCAAAAGATAGTCCATGAATACAAAAAGTTTTCTTATATCGAGAATAATTCATTTGAAAGAAACATTTATTATGATTTATATATACTTCTCTAAGAAAAAAATGATGATTA
Source organism: Dendrobium nobile (assembly GCA_022539455.1). Taxonomy (NCBI): domain Eukaryota; kingdom Viridiplantae; phylum Streptophyta; class Magnoliopsida; order Asparagales; family Orchidaceae; genus Dendrobium; species Dendrobium nobile. Next base: position 26,856,031 of record CM039732.1, on the reverse strand, counting down.
ACACATCCGGATGCTAATTAGGAGCTGTCAAATCACCTAATGCACAGTGTATTACATGACGAGACAGCTTTTGATTAACCTCTAGATGCGTTCGATGTCCACATGTAATAATCTATCATAAATATGAGGTATAAAAAAACAAATTTCTATAAGACTTAAGCTTAAGGCCGAAGAAAATATCAACCGATGCTCCTCATAATTAATTATTCTGTGCGGATGCCGAACTTCGTTTGGAGACTAAGTAGAATACGTCACATCACTCCTTCATTTAATATCGCATCTCAGTACCGCCGACATGACATATTCTAATTACTTAATTAGTCTTCAGACAATATTCTACTACCGGTCTCGGCAGTCAATAATTTCTCGTTCTTCAATGTTAGTGGTATTATCCAAATTCCGATTAAATAAAATGGATTTTTCCGGTAAATATCCAATTGGCATAGGGCATTTATGGACCAAAATTGGGAAGATGACGATAAGTGCAACGGATAAGTCGAAGTTCTTGAGCTTTGGCTTCCGGTTCTTCTTAGGCTTCCGATTTAGAGCTCTAGCTTCGGCGAGGACTAATAGATGGTAATGGGCATCTGGTAAATAGACTAAAACTAGTATCTTCTTCTTCTTCTTCGTTTTGTTTTGCTTTAAATCTGTAGAAGAATCGTTTTCTAGGTTAATCCTTCTTTTCTCATTTAATATCTTGAAATTGCGAAAAACAAAATATTTTTTTGGAGTTCCGAGTTGATTATTTAGGGGGATTTTGTTCCGTGATGCTAGTTTAGGGATTCAATTGGTAAATTTATCTGCAAAAGTTTTCCTGAAATCTCATTGAACAAAATCACTTTCGAAACCTTTGCTTGTTCTGTCAATATGAAAAATATTGAATTGAAAAAAATTGAGAACTGTGTTAGCTGGAAACGCCCATTTACTGAAATTATGAAAAGTGGTATATTTGTTGTGAAATCCAAGTTTGGTTCTTTTCCAGAATTAGGGTTTTTTATTTTAGCAGAGCAACTAAAAAAAAAAAACTCCAATTTTGCTATTATATTCTTCTATTCATCTTCATATATTGTGATTTGACTACGAATATTGTATTATACTGATCTTTTATTGAAATCCTTTAGCAGCTTCTCATGATCATAAAGGGGATATTCAGGAGGTATGAAAGATGGAATCCAGTGCACCCAACGCTGGGTTCATTTTGGGGCATGGGGATTGGAATTGGTTGTGGCGTTGGATGGGGTCCTGGGTTTGGTCCAGAGGTAGTTGGCTATGTTGGTGCCGGCTGTGGTCTGGGATTTAGTGTTGGTGTTACTCTGGCTGGGATTGGGATTGGCCTTCCAGTGAATGGAGTCGATCAAATCCCACACAATGGTGAGTTTTTGCTTTCATGTCTTAAATTACGAGTGAATTTTTATCGATTTTACCACATTGAAACACTTGATATTCTTTGTTCTGTCATTGATTCTGAAGAGATCATGTGGTTCAAGATGAATCGAGCTAGAAAGAGTAAACTGTTTGTATTAGTCAATTTTCTTATATTCTTATGTATTTATGAAGATAGTTGCTTTTTTCTTTGTTATATTCAAGATGAAATTCATACATTGAGAGAGTGGCTTCATATATATTTTTTTGTTTATGTTGAACCTTCAGCTGATCTTCCTCTTGCGAAATTGGATATTATATACGATGCATTTGAATACTCAATTTTCTAAGAATATCATATGAACTTCATTTGACAAAAGTAGTTTTAATTTTAAACTGACTAAAAATATGGACAAATGGAATAGAGTAATAGACAAGTCAAGCAAATAAAAAACAAATAGATTTGTTTTTAACTTAATGAAATAACTTTTTGTGAGTTTTGTAATGTGATTTTAGGAGAGAGTTTGACACACAATATATACTAGTTGTTTTGGATATATATCTAGAAGTATATGGAAGAATCCCAAAGGAGTAAATGTATTAGGATAAAATGATGGAAGTTGAAAGGTGATAAATCCAAATCTTTCAAAACGGGCTATTGATTTTGATAAATTTGAACTTACAATCTAAATTTAAGTGGAATAATGTGTCTGGTTAAATTAAATAAATTGCTATAAATTTTTTGAGATGTTTGCAATATTTTGTATATACAGATACTTAATATTACAATGAAAAATTATATTAATGAAAAGAAAGTTCTCTTAAAAATCTCAAAAAGGGAAAAGAAAAAATCAACAACAATAACAACAATAATATCAAGCTTTTATCCCACTACATGGAGTTGGCTACATGAATCCTTTTTCTCCATTGTGTCCTGTTAAGAGTCAAATTCTCATTTAAATCTAATAAAGAAATGTCATTTCTAAAATTTTCTAATCATTTTAGGTCTACCGCTACCTTCTTAATACAAGTTAAATCTAATACATCTACTTTCCTAACTGAGTAAGCAAAAGACCACTATTTAATGTGACCAAACCATCTAAGGTGACTCTCTCTAATCTTATGTTCCATTGGAGCCACTCCAACCTTTTCACGTATATGCTCATTTCGTATCCTATTTCTAAGAGTAAAATCACTCATCCACCTGAGGATCCTCATCTCTACAATACTTAACTTAATATTATGCTTCTCTTTTAATGGACAACATTATGCACCATAAGCATTGCAAGTCTCACCACCATCTTATAGAATTTTCCCTTAAATTTGAGGGGGACTTTTCTATCACACAACAAGTCTGATGCATTCCTCCACTTCAACCATCCAACTTGTATTCTACTTAATATCCCTATCTATTTCACCATCACTCTTAACATAGACCCAAGTTATCTAAAATGTGTATTGTTATTGATAACTTGATCGCCCAAAGTCAAAATTCCCCACTAGATCCATTATTACTAAAATTTCATTCCATATATTCAATTTTAGATCTACTCGAACGAAAACCTTTATACTCTAAGGTTGACCGACCTCTATAATTCAAGTTTCCTTTCAACTTTGTCTCTAGTCTTATCAATAAGAAGAATATGATCAGCAAAAAGCATACACCAGGGTACAATCTCTTGCAAATGTCTAGTGAGAACATCCATGAATAAAGCAAAAATATATGGGCTTAAGGCTAACCCTTGATGTAATCCAACTAACATAAGAAAATATTTGGTCAAACCACCTTTTGTTTGAACACAAGTAACAACTCTTGCATGCATATCTTAAATGATTTGAATATAAGCATTATTAACCTCTTTCCTTTCTAGAACTCTCAATAGCACTTCTCTTGGAACTTTATCATATGCTTTCTCTAAATCAATAAATATCATATTTAGATCCTCCTTGTTCCCTTTATACTTCTCCATCAAACCTCTCAGTAAATGTATAACTTCCATAGTAGGCCTACCCGGCATGAATCCAAATTGATTTTGAGAAACATTAGTATCACACTGCAACCTATGCTAAATGAACACTAGCAAAAAAAAGAAGGTGAATGATCCATAGTAGACCACTCCAACCTTTTCGCGTAAACACTTTTTAAATATTTCAACTGAGTCTGATTCTCAAGATTATGAATTGTACCTGTCCATAGGCAAACACACAGCTCTTATATCCAGACATGCAATTTTCAACCATCGGAAGTCCAGCCACTCAAAATAGCATCTCCTGCATGCAAGTTCCAGTGTTTTAAACCAAAGGTGGAGAATGAAGCGTCCGCTTTACAAAGAATAGTAGAAAACCTGATTGACAGTTTCGCATGCTACATAATCAAACACAAATCGAGTTTCTGATTGTCCAATCCATGTAATACTTTGTGCACTTTCCTGCTTTATGCATCTACTGTAACCATGCAGACTTCTCTCCATGTTGTTGATAGGACAAACTCTAGATAAACACATGGCTTCAGTATTTTCAGTAAAATGGCATACATAACTAGTTTTTTGTGTTGTGTATTTTATGTATTCCATTTTGTAATCAACTGGTAACTCTTACTTGTAAAGAAAATGCATAATGCCTTTGAAGCTATGAAGAACAGAAAAATAAATATTGCAACCTATGTTCAGCATTTTAAGTAGATATCCAGGTTTTGAACTTTTTGGTCAGGTGGCAGTAAGTACAAAATTCGACCAAAATCCAGGGAACTATATTATAAAAATTGTGATGTGAAACTATCATGAGATGACATGAGAATTGCACTTGAAATTAAATAATATATTGAACCAAGCTTGTTACTAAAACTTTATGCGTCATCAATTGAATTTCAAGAGTTAAAATGTAAATGCTTACGTAACAACAAGAAATCACAATATGAGATTTGAAAGCTTTTCAAAATAAAATCCAAACGTCAAGTAGTGCAAATAGCTAAAACACCAAAGCCTCAAATTTAAAATTTAGACCCTTCACCTTAGGATCCGTCACTCAATTTGAGGTGGAGGTTAGCGGAAGAGAACTGTGAGCAGACTTAGCGACGCCACTAGTAAACAGGTGATCTTGAGAGGACTTGTCGCCGGGTTGGAAGTCGGGTTCGAAGGAGCGGGTGGACGGCTTTCGATGATCCACGTATAGACGGAGAAGTGATCGTCTATAGAGTCCACGAGAGTTGGCAAGATCCGGTCCAAGTACTCTTCCGGGGTGTCGTCGAAGTCGAATCCCACGTCAAAGAAGGGTGAACGGAGAATGTCGACTCTTCCGTTGCGGTCGTACTCAAACCCGAAATTCCATTCGGGTTCCTCCATTCATACTTGTCGGTGGGGGTGAGAGGTCACCACGAGAAGTTATCAAGTGGACGAGAGAGGCGGCTCGGGCGTGGGAGGAGAAACGACCAAGAAGAGGGGGTGGGAGGTTTCGGCCAAGGTGGAGAAAGAAGAGGGCTGCAGGAATTTCTGCAGGAATTGGGTTTGGGGGGAATTAATTGGAGGGATTTGGTTTGAAAATCAAATTAATTCCATGAGGAGGAGGGGGCGGTTAATGGAGAGGGTTTAGGGGCTGAATTTGTGGAGTTAATGGGGTGATTAGGAGAGAGAGAAGAGCTCAAGGAGGGGCCGGCCAAGAGAGAGAAGGGGGAAAGAAGGGAGTTTAAGCAAGTGGGGTCCACATGATTAATTTCAGATTTTATTATAAATCTGTAATTAAAATTTCAGTTTTGGGCATGATAAAAGGTTTCCTAAATTAAGCATTCAATTAGATTTGATTCAAATATGGATTTCAAATTCAAATCCAATTTATCTTGATTGCTTAAATTAGGGAGAAGAATTAGGCAACATTAAATGCTAATGAAGCCCAAATATTTCAGGAATTTGAAACTGAAAATAGGAGGGAAATACTTATGGAAATAGCAAGGAAGGAGGGCTCGGCGGGCTGAGATGGCCGGCGGTGGCAGGGGGTGGGCGGGCCGGTGGGAGGGGCCCTGGTTAGGCCGGCGGAAGGCAGAGCAGGGTGGGCGGTGGGGCAGGGGAGCCGGCGGCTGTGCTGGGCTCCAGGGACGGCGGAGCTAAGGAGGGGAAGGAGGGGAATTGAAGAAATGGAGAATCTCCTCCAACGGCTTCCTTCACCTCGAATTTTCTTCTTGATTTCACCTTTGCACAACACGCATGGGCCAATACTTAGAACTCACGGAGAGATCTAATTCTCCCTTTGAACTCACTAAGAAATCAAAGGGAAATGCACTCACAAAGAGAACAAAGGAGAATAAACTTCATTTCATCAAAACTAAAAAATTACAATGCATATTGCCTCATATATGGAGGCTCCAAATGAAAGAAAAAGAAAAGACAACAATGCCCTCGGGGCTACATAAGTCAGACAATGCCCTCCGGGGCAAACTCGGAAAAACTAATAATAAAAAAATATGACATAAGCTATAAACTCAAAAGTAGAGGCTCTGCATCGTAGCCGTCGATCTGCGCCGTCGGCGATGGTACACGTGTCGAAATCTGATGTCCCCATCATTCTCCCCGGGTTTGAGAGAACTCGACCCCGTCGAGTGGGTGTCTCTAGGAGCCTCGTACCACTCCAGCAGGTCTGGGTCTAATCTCTGTAGCTCATCTCGGTCGATCCACACGTTCTCCGTCTCCGGCTTTCCTGCCCATTGAACTAAGTACCTCCGGCGACCACCGTCTCTAGTAGAAATGATTTCATCGCTAAGCACTGCCTCGATCCTTTCCGCAGTAGGTAAAGTGGGGAGTTTGGGGAGTGGGGGAAGGCTGGGGATCTCACCAGGTGGGGACTCACAAGGCTCATCAAGTAATGGATTAGGTGGGTTAAACTTTGGACCCTCATAAGCTACAAGGTCTTCAACGTTAAAAGTGGGGCTAAAGTTAAAACCTTCGGGAAGGTCGAGCACATAAGCATTACTATTAATTTTAGAAATTATTTTAAAAGGGCCCGCGCTTCTCGCGTGTAACTTCTTAACGGTCCCTTGCGGGAACCGCTCCGGACGAATCCGAACCATCACATAATCACCCACATTAAATTCCTTGAACCTTCTCTTGAGGTCCGCATTAAGTTTGTAGTTGGCATTGCTCAATTCAATTTTTTTATTAATTTCTCGGTGCAATTCATGTAAATACGATGCAAATGCAGATGCTGACTCAGATGACCTAGACTTAGGACCCAAGGGAATAAGATCTATGGGTTGCTTTGGTTTGTACCCATACACAATCTGGGCAGGACTCAGATCCGTGGTTCGGTTGACAGAATTGTTATAGGCAAACTCGGCGATCGGTAACTTAGAATCCCAGTCTCTAAGGTTTTCCCCAACTAACGTTCTTAAGAGGTTTCCTAAGCTTCTGTTTATAACTTCGGTTTGACCATCGGTCTGAGGGTGGAAGGCTGTGGAAAACTGTAATTTCGTACTCATCTTATGCCAAAGTGTTTTCCAGAAATAACTTGTGAATTTGACATCCCTGTCGGAAACGATAGTCTTAGGTAACCCATGAAGTCTCACAATCTCGTCAAAGTATAACTTAGCGACCCGGGATGCGTCAAAAGTTTTGGAACAGGGTAGGAAATGGGCCATCTTGGAAAACCTATCAACGACGACACAAACAGAATCATGTTTTCTGAGGGTCTTGGGTAAGCCTAATACAAAGTCCATGCTTACATCCTGCCAAGGGCAATTTGGTACAGGTAGAGGGGTGTAGAGACCCGTGTTCTGTTTTCGTTGTTTGGCGAGTTGGCAGGTGTGACATCTCCTTATAAGCTTGCCAACGTCGCGTTTCAGGGTGGGCCAATAGAACCTATTTTCTAGCGCGGCAATAGTTTTGGATTGACCAAAGTGGCCAGCTAGTCCTCCCGCATGCAGCTCCCATACTAGAAATTCTCGCAGAGAGGTATTAGGAATGCAGAGTTTTTGGGCCTTGAACAAATAGCCATCCTCCAAAAGGAAATCACTAATTATTGGTCCACCACCGTTAGTCAGTACGGTGTAAGTTTCTTTAAAGTCGAGGCAGTCCAAATAGTCATCTTTAAGTCGCTCAAAACCAATTACTTCCATCCTCATTTCTTGGGTAGTCATCATTCTACGACTGAGGGCGTCAGCAGCCTTATTTTTAGTCCCTGCTTTGTGTCTAATCGTGTAAGCATACTCTTGCAGGAATTCAACCCAACGGCCGTGGCGGGCATTGAGTTTCTTTTGGGAATTAATGTAACGTAGAGCCTCGTGGTCTGAAAATATCACAAATTCTTGTGGCAGAAGGTAATGCCTCCAGTATCTAAGGGCTTGGATAATCGCATAAAACTCTTTGTCATAGGTTGAGTATCGCTGGCGTATGTTATTTAACTTTTCGCTGAAATAGGCCACGGGGTGGCCTTCTTGCGATAGGACTCCACCTATTTCAATTCCAGAGGCGTCACAAGTGACCTCAAAGACTTTTGAAAAGTCAGGTAGGCGCATGACAGCGGCTTCTACCATTTTCAGCTTAATATCCTCAAAAGCCCTGCTTGCATTCACAGTCCAACGGAACTCTCCTTTCTTCTGGCAATCAGTTATTGGTGCCACAATTGTGCTAAAATTCCTGATAAACCTCCTGTAAAAGGTGGCCAATCCATGGAAACTCCGAACATCTCTGATATTTTTGGGTTCAGGCCACTCGTTAATCGCTCGGACTTTCTCGGGGTCTGCGGAGATTCCTTGAGGAGATATGATAAATCCTAGGAAGGTAAGTTGGTTCGTGAGGAATACGCACTTACTTGGGTTAGCGTACAACTTTTCTTTCCTCAAAACCTCACATACTTGAGTTAGGTGATGTAAGTGCAGGTCTACGGAGCGACTGTAGATTAAGATGTCATCAAAATACACTACAACAAATTTTCCTAAGAACGGTCGCAAGACTTGAGTCATAACCCTCATGAACGTGCTAGGAGCGTTACTAAGGCCAAATGGCATGACCATCCACTCATACAACCCGTCTTTAGTTTTAAAAGCCGTCTTCCATTCGTCGCCTGGATGGATTCTAATTTGATGGTATCCACTCTTAAGATCAATCTTGGAAAAGAGTGTTGCCCCGGTCATCATATCCAACATGTCATCCAAACGGGGAATGGGAAACCTATACTTGACAGTGATTTTGTTGATAGCGCGGCTATCAACACACATCCGCCACGAGCCGTCCTTCTTGGGAGTTAAGAGTGCAGGAACAGCGCACGGACTAAGGCTCTCCTTAATAAATCCTCGCTGAAGGAGCTCATCGACTTGTTTCTTCAGTTCCGAATGCTCAGTCGGGTTCATACGGTAGTGAGGGAGGTTGGGTAAGGATGCTCCCGGCACTAAATCTATTGCGTGCTGTATGTCCCGAAGGGGTGGAAGTTGGTTAGGTAAGTCATCAGGGAACACATCAGCAAAATTCTCCAGAATGGGTTTAACGTCCTCAGGGATTTGTTCTCTTTGATCCTCATCCACTTCTCTAGCTACTAGGGCATACATTGGCGCTCCTTGGGAGATTTCATCTTCTACTTCCTTAGCAGTCAAGAGATGTAGCCCTTTGCTTTGTTTGGCAGGAGTAGGCTTGGCTTCCGTCTTGGGGGGTTTGGGTTGGGAGGGCATTAACTTAATTTTCTTTCCATTGTGCTCGAACACGCAGGTGTTTGACCTCCCATAGATATGAACATCATTGTCAAATAGCCAAGGGCGACCCAGGATAATTTGACCTACGTCCATGGCCAAAATATCACACCAAATCTTGTCTTGATATCCCACGAACTCTATGGGAATGAGGCTACGGTCCTTAATTTCTATAGTAGTCGAATTTATCCAAGCAACCTTATACGGATTTGGGTGAGGAGTCATCTTGAGGTTGAGCTTGGAAACCTTAGCAGAAGAGACTGCATTGATGCAACTTCCACTGTCGACGATAACCTTGCAGTTCTTTTCTCCAATCTTAACAAAGGTATGAAAAATGGAAGTCCTACGCCAATCGTCGCTTAACTTGGGTTGTGACAAAGCGCACCTAACAACCTGAAGGGTAACAGGTTCTTCTTCCGTAAAGGAGTCTTCTTCCTCATCAACATGATGAACTATGTCAGTCTCAGGTTCATCCTCGTCCTCATCAGCCTCTTCTATAATGGTGACTTTATATGGGCTGGAGCATTGGGACGCAATGTGCCCATACCCATGACACCTATAACATTTGGTTCCCGAGTTGGTTTTGGATGCGTCACGTTCGGGGGCTTTACCTTTAGATTCCGGGCGGGGTGGGGCTGAACTGACAATGGGTCGACTACCTATCGAATTCGCGGATCGATTTTGGGTCTGGCTAGTGGAAGTTCGATAGGAGTTAGGACGGGTCTCAAACTGCCTATTGTGGGAGTGAGTCTTGGATTCCTCTAGGTCAAGAACCAGGCTGCAAGCGGCCTCTAAGGTGTTTATTCCTCTAGCAAAGAGTTCAGTTCTAAGATCTTCCCTAAGGCCAGCTCTAAACATGGATAGGATTTGGGTTGGGGTGGCGGACTCCTCGCCGTTGCAGCGAATCAAGAAATCGTCGAAGGCAGAAATGTAGTCTTTAACAGGTTTGCTTCCTTGAGTCAGTCTATGCCACTTATCCAGGAGTTTAGGATAGTAGGAAGGTGGGAGGTATTTTCTCCTAAGCTCTTGCTTCATGGTTCTCCAATCGCTGATAGGGTGTTCGCCGCGAGCTTCGCGCATGTTTTCTAAATTGGTCCAGTATAAGTTGGCTCGACCAATGAGCTTCATTTCGGCGAACCTAACTTTCCTAGCCTCAGAGATGTTGTACCACTTGAAATAACTATCCATTGACTTCAGCCAATCTAGGAAAACTTGAGGGTCAAGGGTTCCGTCATAGGTCGGAGCGTCGATCCTAATGTTCTTCAGTAATTGAGTGTCGTTGTCTCTCCAAGTGTTGTCATCCCCTATGGGCTCTTGAGATGGCCTAGGATTGCGTTGGTAATGGTCGTGAAAACGTCCGGGATCTCGATGGGGTTCATGATCGGGTCGGTTGTCTTCACCATAAGGTGAGTGAGGTCTTGATGGCGTATAAATTGCAGGATTCCCGTTACGCTCGATGTTATCTAGTCGGTCACTCGTGTGGCGCCTAAAGTCAGCTAGATCGGTTTGGGTGTTGCGAATTTGTTGAGTAACGGTGCCCAGTTGTCCTAAAATAAGGTCTAAGGTAGCTTGGAGATGCTGCGGATCCATGGGGAAAAGGTTAGAGGTTGCTAGTGAAAGTGTCGGGATGTGGGACAGCACTTAGACGCTACGGTGTGAAGCTCCTAAGTCCCAAAGATTCAGCTGGAATGTTAAGGACGGCAACCTACAACAAAAGCCTAAGTTGTCTAAGTGTTTGGGTAGTGTTGGGTGAGTGGACAGCACTTACACAAAGCCTAAAAGTCTACTAACTGAAGCTTAACAGTGGCTGCAGTAGTGTGGACAGCAAAGTGACAGCAAGGAAAATGTTCTAACACTTAGAAATCTTACAGATAAGTGGTTAGCACATGATACAACTGTTAATAGGCTCTAACTTAATTAGATGCGTGCAGGAATTTGCAAAACAGTGAAGAAAACAGTGAAAAATCTTAACTACTAAATGATATGCATGCCAAATTAAAATTACAATGAGGAGCTAGACCCTAGGATGTTTTCTAAACATGCCAAGCATGGTAGCCATGCTCTGATACCACAAATGATGTGAAACTATCATGAGATGACATGAGAATTGCACTTGAAATTAAATAATATATTGAACCAAGCTTGTTACTAAAACTTTATGCGTAATCAATTGAATTTCAAGAGTTAAAATGTAAATGCTTATGTAACAACAAGAAATCACAATATGAGATTTGAAAGCTTTTCAAAATAAAATCCAAACGTCAAGTAGTGCAAATAGCTAAAACATCAAAGCCCCAAATTTAAAATTTAGACCCTTCACCTTAGGATCCGTCACTCAATTTGAGGTGGAGGTTAGCGGAAGAGAACCGTGAGCAGACTTAGCGACGCCACTAGTAAACAGGTGATCTTGAGAGGACTTGTCGCCGGGTTGGAAGTCGGGTTCGAAGGAGCGGGTGGACGGCTTTCGATGATCCACGTATAGACGGAGAAGTGATCGTCTATAGAGTCCACGAGAGTTGGCAAGATCCGGTCCAAGTACTCTTCCGGGGTGTCGTCGAAGTCGAATCCCACATCAAAGAAGGGTGAACGGAGAATGTCGACTCTTCCGTTGCGGTCGTACTCAAACCCGAAATTCTATTCGGGTTCCTCCATTCATACTTGTCGGAGGGGGTGAGAGGTCACCACGAGAAGTTATCAAGTGGACGAGAGAGGCGGCTCGGGCGTGGGAGGAGAAACGACCAAGAAGAGGGGGTGGGAGGTTTCGGCCAAGGTGGAGAAAGAAGAGGGCTGCAGGAATTTCTGCAGGAATTGGGTTTGGGGGGAATTAATTGGAGGGATTAGGTTTGAAAATCAAATTAATTCCATGAGGAGGGGGCGGTTAATGGAGAGGGTTTAGGGGCTGAATTTGTGGAGTTAATGGGGTGATTAGGAGAGAGAGAAGAGCTCAAGGAGGGGCCGGCCAAGAGAGAGAAGGGGGAAAGAAGGGAGTTTAAGCAAGTGGGGTCCACATGATTAATTTCAGATTTTATTATAAATCTGTAATTAAAATTTTAGTTTTGGGCATGATAAAAGGTTTCCTAAATTAAGCATTCAATTAGATTTGATTCAAATATGGATTTCAAATTCAAATCCAATTTATCTTGATTGCTTAAATTAGGGAGAAGAATTAGGCAACATTAAATGCTAATGAAGCCCAAATATTTCAGGAATTTGAAACTGAAAATAGGAGGGAAATACTTATGGAAATAGCAAGGAAGGAGGGCTCGGCGGGCTGAGATGGCCGGCGATGGCAGGGGGTGGTCGGGCCGGTGGGAGGGGCCCTGGTTAGGCCGGCGGAAGGCAGAGCAGGGTGGGCGGTGGGGCAGGGGAGCCGGCGGCTGTGCTGGGCTCCAGGGACGGCGGAGCTAAGGAGGGGAATTGAAGAAATGGAGAATCTCCTCCAACGGCTTCCTTCACCTCGAATTTTCTTCTTGATTTCACCTTTGCACAACACACATGGGCCAATACTTAGAACTCACGGAGAGATCTAATTCTCCCTTTGAACTCACTAAGAGATCAAAGGGAAATGCACCACAAAGAGAACAAAGGAGAATAAACTTCATTTCATCAAAACTAAAAAATTACAATGCATATTGCCTCATATATGGAGGCTCCAAATGAAAGAAAAAGAAAAGACAACAATGCCCTCGGGGCTACATAAGTCAGACAATGCCCTCCGGGGCAAACTCGGAAAAACTAATAATAAAAAAATATGACATAAGCTATAAACTCAAAAGTAGAGGCTCTGCATCGTAGCCGTCGATCTGCGCCGTCGGCGATGGTACACGTGTCGAAATCTGATGTCCCCATCAAATTGTTAATGAAATTCAACAGTCTATTTTCAGTAATACATGTATCCTAATTCCTACAAGCATTTTGTATTCCTTACAACTTCATATGCTCGAATCCTTTTCCTACTATTAAACTTCCGAAAATATGTTGTTATGAATAAAATAAAAAAAGGACACGGCGTTTATTGAAGCAATGAGGCCAAGACAAACAATTGTACCTGTACATTGTGATCCATCCAGGCTCGAAATGAGGCACTTCAGCTGAAGCATAAACTGGTGGAGTTGCAGATGACAATGGTATCCCTTTAGATGATACCAAAAAATTCATTGCCCTTACTGTTCCTCCACACGGTGTAGCGCGAGAGTTGCTAAGCCCATTGAACATGGGCTTAGAAGCACTCTTGGTGGGCGTGCTTTGCGTCGAGATTGTACCAGAATGAACTGATGAGGCTTTCCCACCAGTTGTAAAGGAGCGCGTAGTAGCAACACAGTAATCATTCCCAATGTTCTGCGGATGGATCGCCATTAGCGGTGCTGGGGGTGGAAACTGGAATGATCCATGATTGAGCGAATAATCTATGCTCTCCGGAGAAGTCAATCTTGGTTGTTCGCTCTTTGGGACCCATCCAAACCTGCCCTTACCCACTGCCAATTTTTCCGGCGTGCATAATTGGAAGAACTGATTTGGCCCTTTCGTGTGGCTCTTAGAAGGGGTTTTTTGGTTCCTCCTCCTAAAATGAGTTTCTTGATCCAATCCCGAGTTACGATTTCAAACCGGTTCTTGAATTGTGCTAAAATAGGTCTTGAGGGATCCGCTTCCTCTTGAGAAGCAGATAAAATGGTCTGAACCGCTGGGAGATTCTCGTTGTTTCCTTCGTTGGTATGGTTCTTCCCTTCCCGGAGTTTCGTCGGAAGATTTTCAAATCCCTTAACATTCTGAGCAGAAAAAAAAGTGAACTTCAAATAGGAAGAAAGTATGAAGATCCACATGAAAAAGGAAATTGTAAAGAATGGAATGTTGGCGTTGTGATATCACTGGTTGAGGAGGAGGGAGTTGTTAAGATTACAGGGCATTTTTCTTAAGAGAAGCACTACCTATCATCCACAGACAGACGGGCAAACGGAGGTGGTGAACCGAAGTTTGGAGACCTATTTGAGGTGTTTTGCTTCTGAAACACCACGGGTGTGGGAAAAATGGTTACCATGGGCGAGTATTGTTATAATACTTCGTACCATTCTGCTTCTCAGATGACTCCTTTTAAGGTATTGTATGGAAGAGACCCCCCCACACTTAGTTTATTTTGGGAGAGGAAGCACATCAGCCTCTTAAGATGACCAGTACTTAGAGGAGAGGGACAAGGTGTTGGAGGAGTTTAAAAACATCTGTTGAGGGCATAACAAATCATGAAGAAGCAGACATATACACATAAGAGAGATATAATATGAAGTGGGAGAGAAAGTGTTCTTGAAACTAAGGCTCTATAGGCAGAGATCAACGTTTAAAATTGCGCAATAAAAGGCGCGCCTTGAGGCGCGCCTCAGCGCATTTTCGACCAATTAAGCCTCAAAGCCTACGCAATAAGTTTCGTTTATGAGGCTTACGCCTCAAGTTTACTGAGGCGCGCCATAAGGCGCGCCTCGCCTCATATATTTAAGGCGTCGCCTTTTTAAAATTTAACCTAATTTATTTTTTTTCAGTTCGGACCCCCAGTTGCCGACGTGGCGCGCCTAGTGAAATGTCGACGTGGCATCAACATTTAAACCCTTGTAAAGGTCGAATGGCGGAGTCGACGTTTCGATTTTCAAGTTACAGTAAACTTTCGAACTTTCAAGCATTCACCCGGAGGAATTTCAAGCATTCTTCACTCAGTTTCTTCTAAGATGGCGTCACCCACAAAGAAAAAGGTAACTTAATGCTATGTTTTCTGTTTCGTATTGCGTATTGTGTGGTTATGCTATGCGTTCGCGTTGAAGGGTCTGAAGATCTTTCGATTTTATGCTTATTCTATGCGTATGCATGGCTTCTCGAAACTTTTTAAATGTTTGATACTGTGATGCCATCGTGTTATCTCTGTATTCAGGTTTATATGATAAATTTATGTTGAGATTTGAAACATAAAACCTAACCAAATTTTAACCATCGAGTAAATATGCGTAGGCTGTGCGTACTCAATGCGTCGTTTGTGCATACACAATGCGTACACGTTGCTTACTTAGTGCTTACACTATGCGTACTTTATGCGTGCGTATAATTTGCTGTATGTTTCGTGCAATGTGCGTGTGATGTGCGTAATATATGCGTATTATATGCGTACACTGTGCGTGACCGTTGCTTATATTATGCGTATGTTGTGCTTGTTTTGTGCGTATCTCATTTACTTATTTTTAATCTGTCATTTTTTACAATTTTCAGATATATGTTCGTCCAATTACCTATAGATGCTATGTTTCTTCGTTTCGAACAGTCTGTGATAACTTTGCTCGGCAAATTACTCCTGAAGTCAAGGACAGATTGAAACATTTAAAGATGATACAGTTTTTGGAATTTCCTGGGTTTGAGCAAAATGTCCCTCTTATTTATGAGCTGATCTCAAGGTGGGACATTTCAAAACAATGCTTTGTTATAAAAGGTCAACCCATTCCTTTCACTGCTGATGAAGTGGCCCTTCTCACTGGTCTGCCAAATAAAGGAGAAGAAATATCCTGGCATTCCTTAGCACATACTTCAGTTACATCAACGGAAATAAGGAATGACATGATGGAGTTGAACAAGCAAACCCCCCGGAGACTATGTTAAGAACGTTTATCATGTATTTATTTTCAAATTTACTTTTTCAACTTAACAACTTCAAAACCCCTCGGTTGATCCAAAGAATAGCAAATAGTCCAGATGTTTTTTTGTCAATAAACTGGGCTAGTTCAATTAGGGAGTTTTTAGTTGGAGAGTTTAATAAGGCAGCCTCCAAGATTTCAAATAAGAAGCCAGCAGGTTACATCAACGGTTTTGTACCTCTGCTAATTGTGAGTGCTAAGTGCTAACTGCTAAATTCATTCAAAATTTTAATGGCTCAATATGAGCGCTAAAATTTTCTTTCATCTTATGCAGATTTGGTTCCTGGAGCATACTACTATTCATGCTCCTATGCATTCTGACAGAAGGCCCCGTTTTCTTCGATGGGCTGATGATATTGTATATACTACAGAGGTGATCACTAATTTATTTGCTAATATAAGAAAAAGTCAGATTTGTAATGTCCTACAGGCAGTCAACCAGGAAGAAATGGATATGGTTAATGTCGATAAATATCCACCAGACTGCCCTACATCCCCTCAGCAAGACCCCCACCAATCTCCCCAATCTCCCCATCATACCCCTCAATCTCCCCATCATACCCCACCTCCTCAGCAAGACCCCCACCAATCTTCTCAGCAACCACATTTAAGTTTTTCTGCTGAAGCACTTCAGTCTATACAAGAAACAATCATGAAATCCTGCCAAGAAACATGCACAAAACTTTTTCGAGAATTTGAAGACAGGCTGAGCACAAAGTTTGAAGATCTTACTGAGAGAGTTGGAGTTATTGAGGTCAAGCTCAATAATTACATTGATCAGAGCAAAGTAGTTCCTCAGAAAAGATCTATTAGCTACTCTTCATCTTCCAATAAGAGACAGAGATCAGATATCCAACCCCACAGCCCCAATGAACCAAATGAGCCAATCCCAGCAAAAGATCCAATCCCACCAAAAGATCCAATCCCAACAAATGAGCCAGTCCCAGCAGAAATGCAACTTGTTCCATATACAAAACCAAATGAACCAATACCAGTAGATAACATTCAAATAAAAACTGTAACTTATGTTCATGCAACTGAAATAGAAAATTACAGAGGACTTATGTGTTTGACTTCTGAGAAGAGAAATTTTGTGTTAGAATGTTTGAAAAAGTACTCTAAAAGGTAAAAAATTGCAAAATTTATTTTTGTTTGAAGATCTATATGCGTATGATATGCGTGTTGTATGCGTATGATATGCGTGGGTTGTGCTTATTATATGCGTGTGGTATGCGTATGATATGCGTGTGTTATGAGTATGATATGCGTGGGTTATGCTTATGAAATGCGTATTTATATTTTTTTTTTTTTTTTTTGCAGGGACGATAGTATCTTGTTTGTTATTAACAATCTTATTTCCAGATCTGAGATTGATGACTTATTAAGCGACAGTTGTTTAGGCAATGAACATGTAGATATTTTTGCCTATCTCTTAAATGAGAAGTGTAACCTTATGCCAGACAAGTACCATAAATTTCTATACATCTCTCCAATCTATTGGGTTAGTAACTTAATATTCAATTTATCAGTTTAACTATTGGATTAGTAACTTTGTATCCATTCTTAGTTCTTACATTTACTCACTTGCACTTGCAGGATAACAAAGGAAGGGACAAATTGTCCAAATTGCAAATCGACCACATAACCGAGCTTTCTGTTTCTTCAAACAACATTTTATTACAACCAATCATTGATCAGAATCACATTACCCTTCTGGTTGGTTTGCTGAAAGAACATAAGTGGAAATTTTATGACTCATTGGTCCACCGCGTCAAAGAGCATAGGCTTGTTGTTCCAAAACTCGTAAGTGTTAGTCTGTCAGATACTTAGGTCATTAGATGAACATAAACTCTTCAATTTTTAAAAAATTTATAGAACTAATCCTTGCTCTACGTATATTTCAGGTTAAAGGCCTATATTCTGACACGAAAGGAGCTTTTGATAGTGATATCAGAAAATGGAAGCTTTCTATCATTAAAGGAATACCAAAACAGCAGAACTCTTTTGATTGTGGAATGTATGTCTGTAAATATATGGAAAGAATAATTCTTGAAGGCAACACTAATTGGACTGATAGTACAGATTGGCAACAAGACATGCCAAAGTATAGGGCAGAGTTTGCATATGAAGTATTTTGTAAAACGTTGTCAAAATAACAGTTTTTCATTCTGTGTATAAATGCTTCTGTGTATAAATGTTTTTCATTTTGATTCTGTGTATAAATGCTTGTGTATAAATGTTTTTCATTCTGATTCTGTGTATAAATGCTTGTGTGTATAAATGTTTTTCATTCTGATTCTGTGTATAAATGTTTTTCATTCTGATTCTGTGTATAAATGCTTGTGTGTATAAATGTTTTTCATTCTGATTCTGTGTATAAATGTTTTTCATTCTGATTCTGTGTATAAATGCTTGTGTGTATAAATGTTTTTCATTCTGATTCTGTGTATAAATGTTTTTCATTCTGATTCTGTGTATAAATGCTTATTTAAACATAATACGCACAACGAACGCATATAATAAGCATAATGAACTCGCAACATACGCATTACGAACGCATTAGAGTACGCATAACGCACGCATGATACACGCAGAGATAAACAGTAAATTTAATTTTGCTCAACATTCATTGTTCTTCTATATAATGCAGGACCACTTGAATATATCTTTCAATTCTGTGTATAAATGTTATTTACATTGGTTTGAGTAAAAAATTACATATTAAACATAGAACGCACAACGAACGCATAACATACGCATAATGAACTCGCAAAATACGCATTACGAACGCATATAGTACGCATAACGCACGCATGATACACGCACACATAAGCAGTAAATTTTATTTATAAAATTCTATTAAATATTTTAATTAATATATATCTTTGTTTGTAAATTACTTACATTAAAATGATGAAGAAATAAGGAATATATGATGTTTATGGCTCTTGTTAGATTTGTATGATTTCATTTTCTAATCTTGAACATGATACTTGAACAAGTACAAATGGTTTATGGCTCTTGTTGGATTGTATTTAGGGAAGAGGAATAAGGAATATTATGTTTGGAATGGAAGTTTGTGTTTGGCAATTTCGTTCAAAGATTAGTGTTTGAATTTCTTATTTGTTTTAAAGCAAAAAAAAATAATTTTATAAATGATTTTGAAATGTTTTTACATAGTACGCACAACGAACGCATACACTACGCATAACATACGCTTAAAACACGCACAACAAACGCATAAATTACGCATTTAGCACGCATAAAACACGCACACATTCTATTAATATATTTTTGATTACTTACATTTAGTATGGAGTATGGACTGAGGGGCCGTGACATGAATAATAATTTTCGTTAGCTGTGGACTGACGGGTGGCAGATATGGTTGGGAGGATAATAGGGTAGGTTGAGCCTTTATTTACAATTTATTACTTACTATTGCTCAACATTAAATTTTTCACTATATAATGCGGGAACGTTTGCCTTATGGCAAAGTGTCAAAGCAAGCTTCTCTTGTAAAAAATCTTACCTTCTGTTGTCCAATATAAATAATCTTTGACAACCAAGCCTTCCATTCATTACTGCGATATTTATCTTCCTCCCATGAAATTGATACCAATAACTTGTAAACTTAAACCTCTCTAACCTGACCAGGTTTCTGTTAACAAGTTATTGGCATCAGGAACATGGGAGGAGGATAAGTATCGCAGTGATGGAGGGCTTGGTTGTCAAGGTGATTTATATTGGACAAGACATCAATCATAATTCCTGTAGGAAAGTTGATGTTGTTGTCTTGTTGAAGATGTACATTAGGGTCTCTTGTAAAATTGTATTTGTTATAAATGTTTTTTTAATTTGTTCTGATATTTTTTATATTGTACATAGTCATTAAATGTTCTTTTTTTTTATTTAAAGATGTACATTAAATGTTTTTTTTTCTCTTTGACTTTATCTTTCATTAAAAATACGCAATGTTGACGCAGAGACCACGCACAAAAAACGTTTGGTGAACGCATAGTTTACCAATATATAACGCATAAGATACGCATAATGTACGCACAATAAAATAATTAACACTCCCAGTACTCAAACAATACCTAGAAAATCATGTTTTATTAACTATTAATACAAAATTATACATTAAATTACATCTGCTCCAAAACACGCAATGTGCACGTAGAGTGTACGCACAAAATACGAATAAAAATGCATAGAGTACGCAGTGTTCTGCTTTATCGACGGCTCGACATTATATAATACTGAACACATCCAGCACGCATATTAAACCCTAAACTTATTTGGCTTGGAGGTTTCTTCTACTGCGAGACTGCGAGTTGGGTTGCTGTCTTCTCCGTCTGACCAGCGTACGCTTCTGTCCGAGCCTCCGAGGCTGCTGTCTCCTCCGACCTGCATCAGGTCATATAAAAGATTAGTAAGAACTCGTTTGCTTCCTAAAATTTCTCTCATTCAGGATGGTCAAAAATAAGGATAAGGTTGCATCAGGTCATAGAAAAGATCCAGCATGGAAATATAGCACTCAGGTAGATGTAGGAGGTGATAAAACATATGTCTATCTGAAATGCAATTACTGTGATAAAGTTGTGAAAGGTGGTGTGACTAGGATGAAGGAACACCTTTCAGGCTCTCACAAGAATGTTGCTCCATGCTCCAAAGTTCCTGATGCTGTAAGGGAAGAGATAAAGTCATACATGAATAAGTCTACCACATCAAAACATCTTGCACAGAAGCAATTTGAGGATAGAGTTGATGCTGGATCTTACTACGGGAGTGAGCGCAGCGTCAGAGATTCATCTTCTTCTATGAAGCCCATTTCATTTAGGGGTGCTAGAGGGCCTATGGATCATTATATGGTTGACACATCAGAGGATAGGCCTTCTACTACACAGAAGATGGCCCCAGAAAATGCAAGAGAGGCGCGGAGAAGAGTGTGTAAGGATATAGGCAGATTCTTCTACGAAAATGCAATTCCATTTAATGTTGCAACATCACCTGCTTATTACAACATGATTCGTTCAGTTGGAGCATTTGGGAGAGGGTTTAAACCTCCAACTATGTATGATTTAAGAACATGGATTTTGAAGGAGGAGTTGGAAAGCACTGATAAAAGCATTGAAGAAATTAAGAAGACTTGGGCCCAAACAGGAGTAACAATTATGTCAGATGGGTGGTCTGATATCAAACATAGAAGTCTGATCAACATCCTCATTAATAATCCTTATGGTACTGTGTTTTTAAGGTCAATTGAAGCATCTGACCAGGTCAAAGATGCTGAGTTCATATTTAGATTATTAGATAGCATTGTTGATGAGGTTGGAGAACATTTGGTTGTACAAATTGTGACAGATAATGCAAGTTCTTATAAGGCTGCAGGTAATAAACTTATGGAGAAGAGGAAACATTTGTATTGGACTCCATGTGCTGCACATTGCATAGATCTGATTCTTGAGAAGCTTGGGGATCTACCTCAACATAAAAATGCACTCACTAAAGCCAAAAAAATAACCAAGTTTATTTACAACCACTCTTGGATTCTAGCTCTTATGAGAAAGTTTTCGAAGAAAGAAATTCTAAGGCCAGCCGCAACAAGATTTGCCACCGCATACTTGACCTTAGAGAGCATGCTGGATGCCAGACAACCTTTAGAGGCTATGTTCACATCTACACAGTGGTTGAGTTGTGCTTGGGCGAAGAAGGCTGAGGGAAAAGAGATTAGAAAGATTGTTTTAAATGACAGATTTTGGCAAAGTGTCTTATATGCCATTACAACCACTAGACCTTTGGTTCATGTTTTAAGGATGGTGGATGCTGAGAAGAAGCCTGCAATGGGTTTCATCTACAATGCTATGGATGAAGCCAAAGAGATGATTGCCTCCAACTTAGGAGGCAGTGAGGGAAGCTTTAGGGAAATTTGGAATATTATTGATGATAGGTGGGAACTACAGCTTCACCGACACTTGCATGCCGCTGGCTATTACCTAAACCCTCAGTATCAATATGCAGAGAACAAGTCTACAAACCCTGAAATAAAGTTGGGATTATATCATTGCATGGATTGTCTAATAAGTGATGCAACTGAAAGATCAAATGCTGACTTGCAATTGGTACCTTTTAGGAACAAAGAAGGTTTTTTTGGATTACAACAAGCAAAAGATACAATTGCCAAACGATCTCCAGTTGAGTGGTGGATTCAATTTGGTGATGGGACTCCAGAGTTACAACGTTTTGCTGTGAAAGTTTTGGGCTTGACATGCTCTTCATCTGGCTGTGAAAGGAATTGGAGTACCTACAACCAAGTGCATACAAAGAGGAGAAATCGCTTGTCGACATTGAGGATGAACTCACTGGTGTACATTATGTATAATAGGAGACTCAGAGATAGAAATTTGAAGAAAAAAGGATTAATGGATGATGAAGATCCTTTGCTTTGCGATGATGTGGCATCTGATGATGAGTGGTTTGTAGATGATGAAGTTGAAGTGATGCCGTCTGAATTACTAGATGAAGATTTAAATGTTGATTTCTTTGATGGTCTTAAAGCATCCACATCCACCACAACTCAAGAACAAATCAAAAAAGGTATATAAATAATATAGTTTTCTTTTCTTAAACTTTTATTAATGTATTACACTATTATTCATTATGATATTGTTCAAAAATATTTACTATTTAGGGAAGAGGAAGATAACTAATAATGAGGAAGAAGAAGCTGATTGGGAGATTTTGGACTCTATAGGAGAGGGGGAAGAGGAGAGAGCAGCTCATCATAATGATGATTCAAATGAAGACCCCCTTAGTGATGACTGATGAGTGATGATAATGCTAATGACTAGTGAGTTCCTAACTTCTTATGTGATATGTTAATGTCATTGCTATTTATCTTGTGCATTTTTATGTTTTATATATTATTTACTCATTAGTATATACAAAATTTATTATTTTATGTTTACGCAATTTTTTGATTTTGAGGCTTACGCCTCAAATCGCCTTGAGGCTTACGCCTCGCCTCACGAACGAAAAACGCCTCAATACCCGAATACGCAATTTTAAACCTTGGCAGAGATCAGTTGTTAATATGAGGAACGAGAAATTGGCCCTGAGGTACTTTGGTCCCTACGAGATTATGGACAAGATCGGAGCATTAGCATATCGATTGAAGTTACCCCTATCTGCCACCATACACCTAGTCTTCCATGTGTCGCGGTTGAGAAGAGCTCTAGGGGAGCATGCAGTTAGTGCAGAGTTGCCAGCTACATTGACAGAGGAGTTGGAAGTGGTCTTAGAACCACTGGAATTAAGAGAGGTCAGATCGGGTAAAAGGGGAAACAAGGAAGTGCTTATCAGATGGAAGGATCTTCCCGATTTTGAGGCCACTTGGGAGCCCTATGAGAGAGTGAAGCTCTAGTTTTCATATTTTCACCAAGAGGGCAAGGCGAGTCTTTGGGAGGGGAGTAATGTTAAGCCTGCCCAAGAGGGACCAGCTGCTCCTATTGAATCGGTCCCTAGTGGACCGGTTTACTATTACAGCCGCCGGCCCAGGAAAGGGAGAGAGAAGGGTCCGGCTACTTCTATGGGGTCCGCACCTTGATTAAAGATTGCTTTGGAGGGAAATATTTGAATTAGGGGCGGCTGTTTAGGAATTTTGTATTTCTCATTTGACTTTAATTAGTTGCTAATGCTACAATTAGGGTTTCATCCTGAATTGGAATCTAAAATTTGAGATCTTTTGTGTGCTTGGGCTCTAGTCTCTCGGCTAGAGATTTGGAGAGTCGTTTCTTTCTCTCGAATTGAAGAAATGTGTATCTTTTGTTGTTTTTCTGCATCCGTTAGTAGAATCATTCATTTTTCTCTAAGATTTTCTTAGTTTCCTCAAGGTTTCTTCTATTAAGTTGCTGTTTTCTTTCGAAAACAATAGCTTTTCTGCTTTTGGGTACGTGTTTTCTATCAAAGTTTTATAAGACATTGGGAATTCTATTTAAGTTTTGAAATTATTATCCACAAATTGAAATAGTTCATTGAACTTTGGATGATCTGCATGCATCAAGTTGGGATTTGATATCATCTATAACTTATTATTTAATTCATTTGTGAATATATTTGTAGGCATGAATTGTTTTGTACCACTAACAGAACTTCAGAAAATCATAAATTTAATTTATCTTCATATTGAGTTTAGGCATAGTGGATTTGTACATTTATTTCCCCAGATTATTTATGAAGAACTACATTTTTATTGATTTTCTTTAGCATGATAACTAGAAGAAAATTGTCCTTTCTCTTTTCCAAAACTCAATGACAAAATTTGGTGGTCTCTTCTTGCCGGTTCTTCCTACCCCCCCGCTACGTGGCATGTAATGATCAATTTTTTTTGTTTATATTGCTGTACATCTTTATTAAAATCATTCCATTTGGGTTCAAATTCAAATTCAAGCTTGTGCTTCTAAAGTATGATTGATTCCATTTTGTATCAGTAGAAATGTCCTCATGTATTGATTATTCGACAAGTTTTACGCTTGCTGTCGACTACCTAACGCAACCCTCCACTTTTTGGGACTTGGCAATGGCAGTGGAGTAGCTCCAGTGGAAGATAAGATTAGAGAGAGTCGCCTTAGATGGTTTGGTCACATTAAATGGAGGCCTTCCAATAACCCGGTTAGGAAAGTTGAGGTTTTAATTTTGTCTTATGTTAAGAAAGGTAGAGGTAGACCTAAAAAGACTTGGTTAGAAAATATTAGAAAAGATCTTTCTTTATTAGATTTAAATGAGATTTTGACTTTTAATAGGACACAATGGCGAAGAAGGATTTATGTAGCCAACCCCACATAGTGGGACAAAGGCTTGCTGTTGTTGTTGTTGTTGTAGAAATGTCCTCATGATTTCACATAAAAGAAATTTGCTCGTATTTAATGACAAAACTGTATTAAGGTACAAATTTAGAAGTTGTAGAAATCAGTAATTCGTGGGTTCAGTAAATTATACAACTCTGCTATGCTTTAAAATGCATTTGACATAACGTGCATTTTCCTAATATACAATGTTTTTTTCTTCATAATCATTAACGAACCGGTTCATATTCCAGGCTTTATAACCAGCAGTGGTACTTTGGAACTGGCAAGATCTAATGCTCTTTGGATGATGAGTAGTGTGACCGTTGGTTTGAGACATTTATCTCCATGTATGTCTTTCCTGATGAAGGAAACTTTTGGGCGCCTTTCAAGCTTAAAGTATAAAGCCTCATTGCTTCAGCCCATTGAACTAAACAAGTTGAACAGAACCATTTCAAGCCATGTTAAATCAACAGTTGAATCTTTTCAAGACTTCAGAGATCAGGGCTGGCCTCCTGGGCAAGGTATAAGAGCTTTTCTTTGTATGCTGATGTAAAATTTTCATAAATTTTGCTTTTTGAAATATTTGTGAACGTATATTCTGGCTTCAAACTACCTTTTTATGCATTTGTGGATTTAAAGCTGTGGATGTTGCTATCTACGTGGTCTCCTTTTTATTTTTATTTTTTAAATTAGGCTTTACTGCTAGCATTAGCATTATCTTTTTTCTGAACTATTTATGTTTCTTTTAAACTAAGTTGAAGGCTTAGAATGTTACAGTCTCACAGATCTAAGGATTGTTGCTTTTAAGATTTGATGTTAGCAATACTAGTATCCAATTTTTATGTAGTTGGATCAAATGTCTTTCGTGGAAAGATACCAGGAAAAGAAAAGGGTAGAGAGAGAGAGAGTGTGTGAGAGAGAGAGAGAGAGAGATTAGGTCTCACTAGTTCTCTTAAGTGCATGGGTTTGCATTAGTCCCGATTGAATCCCACATAGAAGGGTGAGTCAAATGGAGCTAGGGAGAGAGAGAGAAATTCTAAGGAGAATCTTAAAGAGTTTGAGAGATGCTTTAGTGGGACAGAGTTTCAATACAAAGTACATGATCAAATGATGCTTGTGCTTGATCTATATCCCCTATTTATAAGTAAGAATGAAGGTCCTCGATACATAATTGGTTACATAGTCTTATTACATAAAAATACATCACTTGAACTCATATAGTGATGCAACCTAAGTTTCTAAATATTTTATGGAGAACACTTGAGAATGCAATTAGAAAATTCTTCCTTTCAACAAAGCATAAACATCCACATGTTAAAAAAAACTAAAAATAGAAACAAATTTTATGAAGCAGCTTACGAAATCTATAGGGAAAAACATATAGGAAAATGTAAATAAGGCTACCCTCAGAACAACCAACAAGTGGTCACCTCACATGCAAAGTTAGAAAAAATTAGGATAGGTTCTCAAAGGAAAGATCTAACCCGGAATCCACCATTGAAACGATCTGGCACTAGTCCACCCTCCTCCAGCAAATACCAACCAAAACGTGGCAGCAAACACCACTAAGCTCACAAGAGAAGATGGATACATATGGGGCAGGAACTGTGGAAAGAGAAAAAGAGGTAGAAAACCGAGACGAAGTAGTAGAAGGAAAGGGGAAAGGAGGCTAGCTCGCAAGCTAGAAGAACCCGTAGGTTTGTATGCAAACACTTCACTAAAAACTCCCTAAACCGTAGGAAAACAACCCCTATTTATAGGGAAAAGAGCAATTAATGTAGGAAGTTAAAACATCTCTCATCCAACCACTAGGAACACATCAAACCACAACATAACCGAAGGGACAGCTGCCTAGGAAAAACTGAAGCATCAACACAACAACCAATGAACATAGAAACCGAAGGGACATTTGCCAAGGGGGAAACCAAAGCATCAACACAATAACCAATGAACACAGAAACCGAAGGGATAGCTGCCAAGGGGGAAATCGAAGCATCAACGTAGCAGCCAATGAACATAGAAACCGAAGGGACAGCTGCCAAGGGGGAAAAACGAGGAAAAAAAGGCCCATGAGGAATCAACCGAGCAGCCAACCAAGGGAAAACCCAAAAAAACAAAGCGAAGGAAAGGGAGAGACAATCCTAAGAGCACCAACCTAGCATGATCATAGGTTGTCTTCCATCATAGGGTAACCAAAATAAAAATTACAAAATCAACCAAAGTCATAAAAAAGTACATAAATATTTGACTACATCATATTAGCTATTTGTGTAGCAAGCAAGTATTGCTCGTAATTAGCCGGTAGTTGGGAACTTCAAGCGAGCTCTAGATTATGGATGAGCATCTTTTGTGAATTCTTTTGCCAAGAACCCCTAGTTGATCGGCGAGTACTTAGGATGAGTAACCGAGCTCCTTGTACAAATAGCTTTGGTGATTAGGCAGTGCCATGAGTCGTTGTGCAAGTTCAGTAGCTCACTATTATTTCTTGGCGACTTGAGATATTTGACTTTGAATCAGTCTATCTTAGGTTACTTGAAGCTTAGCAAGTCCCAGTTGTTGATGATGGTTTAAACCTATTCATGATCATTGACTTGTTGAACCTAATGCAAGTTCTAATGCTGACTTGATTATCCTAATCCAATTTAATATGAGTGTACATCAGTTCCTTGATTCTCTTTATCCCTTCTGAAAAGATAAGAAAGAAGAGATTGAAATTTTAAAAAACCCAATATAGCTTTTGGTGTTTTAGACTTGATATGGTGTGTTGACTCTACAAAATGAATTGATCTTCAACAGGTTGTTGACATGTCAAAACAATGCTTTTGAATGCGTGCATTGTGGTTAATTTTGGATAGATTTGTTTCTTCTGCTTCTATCAACATTTTTGTGTTAAGTTTCTTCTGAGCTCTTGATTATGCAAAGACAAAGAAGTTCGATCAACTTCAAGCTCTACTTAGCTTGGTTAAATCAGGAGTTTGCAAAGAATATAACTTCTGTATTGCTGAGGGATCTACATCGACAAAGATGCCTTTATTGAAGAAAGTGCTAAATGGCAAGCTAAGTGACTCGGTGGGTGGTAAGTGACTAAACTAACACTTGGGTAACTTAAGCATGCATGTTAGCAATGAAAATAGGATGCTGGAATTTACTGGACAGCAAACAAAAGCAGTGAATAAAATGTTTTAAACAATGTTATGCATGTAAATGCTAAATGGCAAGCTAATGGGGACTTCCTAGGATGCATCTAACATGAGCAAAGCATGCTAGCCATGCTATGATACCAAATATGATGTGAATCCAGGAATCGAATCTTATGAAATTAATAGAAGTTCTATAAAGTAAAGATAATACATCCTCTAGCTTTGCTAAATTGACGGGTCAATGGAAATCTTAGAAGTTAAACACGCTTAGGCAAGAAAATTCAGCAAAGTTTACAAGTTCAATAAAATAACGACTTCAATAAAGCAATGCAAATGAATAAACCAACTAGAATCCCAGGGTTAACAAAGCGATTGTCTCACCTTGAGGCCGCTCTCATTTACCTACTCCTAAGCTTGTTGGGAGAAGAAGAACCACACGATTGATGAGACCACCCCTAGGGCGATGGTGCCATAGATCCGTAGGGAAGAAGAGGTTGGCGCGAGTCGTGGAGGTGGTGCAAGGCGACGTCCTTCGACGATCCAAGTGTAAACTGAAAAATGATCGTCGATGGTCTCTATTAGAGTGGGTACGATCCGGGCCAAATACTCCTCGACGGTGTCGTCGAAGTCGAATCCGACGTCAAAGAAAGGAGATCGGAGGATGTCCACTCGCCCGCGGTCGTCGTATTCAAACCCGAAATTCCATTCGGGAACCTCCATGCATCCTTGGAGGAGTAGGAGGGTGGTCGCCGCGAGTACGTCTCCAGGGAGGAGAGGAGGGGGCGGCGGGTAGGAGCTAGGGTGAAGAGGCCGGCGGGTGGTATGGGGTTGAGGAGGGATGGGTGCAGGAAACGAATCCAAAACTGAAAGAAATTTCAGGTTTAGAGAAGTTTAGGAGGGGAAATTCGAATTCTCAAGTGGGCGCAATTAATTCCTTAATGGGAATTAATGGGGGAAAGAGGAATAAGAGGCCGGCGGTGGGGAGAGGAGAGGGGGAAGGGATTAAACTGAAATTATTTCAGTTTTAATCCAATAGGGTGGAAAATCAATCACTCCTAATTTGAATTTCAAATTAGAATCATTGGAGTTAATGGAGCATTTAAGGGGGAGCATGATTGGAGGGGGGAGGCCGGCGGCATGCTCAAGGAGAGAGGGGAATTATGGGGAGAGAGGGGGAGGTTTCTAAACTTGGATGATGACGTGGATAAGTATTTGAAAACTCCACAATTAAAATAAATTGAAATTGACTCAATCATGCAAACTTTCCTAATTTGGAATTCCAAATTTGGAAAGAATTCAAAATTTGAATCTTCAATTTCAAATTCACATGGGATGATGGAGTGGAGTTGGCCGAGAGAGGAAGGGGCGGCGGGAGGTGGTCGGGTAGGCTGGATGGGGTGGCCGGCGGTTGGAGAAAACCCTAGGGCCGGCGGCAAGAGCAAGGCCAAGGGGAAAATTTGATGAGCTCTCTAGGGGGAAAAAGATTTAAGCAAGCAAAGTAAATAATAAACAAAAAGATAACTAGAGAACTCACTAAGAGATCTCAAGGGGAAGCACTCACCAAGAGAACCTCATGCACTCACAAAGAGAACAAAGCTTGGAAAATTTTCATTCAATCAATAATAATCCGAAATACAAAATCTAGCCTTTATATAGGCTCCACAACATACGGAAAATAAAAGACTACAATGCCCTTGGGCAAAAACAAACACTAATTCCCACATATGGGTACAAAAAGGAAAAGACAATATAAATGACATGAATACAATAAGACATCAAAAATAAAGACTCTGAATCAAGGCCGTCGATCGACGTCTCCGACGATGGTACACATGTCGAAATCTGATGCCCTCATCAGAAACTCTTTCAATAGTGACTAAAGTGCCAGTCTGCCTTAATAGTATCGGGCAAAATTTTGATAAGCTATGGAAAATGCGGCATCTGTTGAAGATTGACTAGGCTTAAATTAAATTGTGCCCAACTCAATTTCAACTCACAAATTAGCCAAAGAAGTGCCCTACAAATCATATAAATTATAAAAACTCAGGCTGCGGCATGTGGGATTTTAGTTTTATGTCAAATGACAAGAGCTTTATGATGCATTTAGATCTTTAACAAATGGCAGGAGCTTTACAGGGCTTGTAGATCCTTAACAAATGGCAAGTAACTTCTTGAGCATCCTGTGTGATTCAATCAAACAGCAACACATCCTCTCTTCCATCTGTGATGATGAGAGAGATGAATAGTAACTTTTTTGTACGGACAAGAACTTGAATGATAATCAACAACAAAATTTAACAAACAATAATCTAACAGAAGTGTTAGTACAATATTTTTAGCCTTATTAGCAGGGTCATCCATTAAAAGCTTATTATTATTAATATTTATAAAAAGTTAGCGTGCGAAATTAAAATAATAGAAAATAAAAATATCCAGAAATAAAAAAATTGCAGGCAGCTCAGTCGACCATGAACATAAAAGAAAATAACTGGAACAAATATTATAGAAAATAAAGTACAATAAAATAAAATAGAAAAAAATAAAATAATTAGTAAGCAGTGAAAATAAAATAAAATAAGAAAGAAATAAGTGTTAGTAGTTAAATAATCTCAAAGGGTCTGTTCTTTAAAGTTTTGTTCCCTGTTAGCAGAATTTGGAGTTCGAAGAGAATTATTCCTTTTTTTCCAGATGTTATATCGTGATGATATCAATCCGAAGTACGGATATTTCTTCGTGCATTTCTTTTGATATTATAGTTTTATTCTGGAGTTTTTTTATCCTTTAAATTTAAAGTCTGAAAATCTTACGATATTATTTCAGCACTTTGTAAAACCTTACCCAAGTAGTTGACCTTATAAATTTCCCTCAAACGGCCTCTTTCCTTAAATGGGAACTAAAGTGAGTATTGATTGAACCGGTCTGTTAGTAGACTGAAAATAATACTTTGGGATAATGTGTCTCCAAGATAAAAAGATAATTCTTTTCAAGGCTTAAGAAAAAGAAAAAGTAAATGAATGAAGGCTAAGAAGACATGTAGAAATATATGAATTGAAACTAGAATAAAAGATGAATTACAAACCTTGAAAAGTTTTCCTTCTCTGCTCTATGACTTAAACACGACTATATAATTATTTACAAGAGAAAACTTTTTTCTCTTTTTTCTCACTTCTCTCCCTCTCTTTCTTTCATACAAGCTCACTCTTCTCTCAGTGCCTTTCCTAATTCCTTCTCAAGCTCACTCCTTTTTATATTTTACAAGCACACTCTCATGAGTATTTATAGAGTTTCTCTCATGATTACAAACTTAACTTCCATGGTTAAACAAACCTTACCATGGTTTAGAAAATTTAATTACAAATAGTAACAAATAGTGAGAAATAGTACTAAAAAGGACTTCTTTAATATCTTTCTCTTTCATGTTTTACTCTTAAAAGGAATACTTGGATGATGTCGATTTCTCATGTTGGGTATTCATCACCTTCTAGAAGTATTGTATTTGTATGCATAGTAACAGTACTATTCATCTACATAGTATTTTGGGGATGTGGGGCCCACCTTACAATTTTTGTCTTCAAAATTTTTACCAGCAGAGTTAGAAAATGCGTACCTTAGCTATACCAGGCTTGATCGTCTTCTGTTGGCAGCATTGGAGATTACATTTTTAGTAGATCAAATATATTCTCTACTGTTTGATTGGGATCATTTAGTTTCATCATTTTGTAATTTTTCACTAATTTTATATTTTTAATTTTATAGTGAAAAGTCTAGAAATAATTTTTGGCTAATGAAGTATCTAAGTATATTTTCTCTATAGGGATTTCTCCAACTAGTTTATACATAAAATTATCTCTTATATATTTTCAGAATCAGTCAGAACTTTGTACTATAGTTCTGAAGTGATCTACTATAAGAGGAATGCCTAATCCTAAATCCTAGAATTTCTCCGAGATGTAGACAAAAATATTCATAGTCAATGTTGCTTTCCATAATTTTGATTTTATATATGATGAGGTCATCGACAGACATTTTAGGCAGGTCTACCGGCGAAGGAATCGTAGATCGACGGCTACGATTGGGAGCTTATATTTCTGATGTTGCCATGTCATCTTATGTTATTTTCTATGTATCTTTTATTTCAATCCTTAGTTTACTATTTTGCCCTTATGAAGGTTTAGTCTTTGTTGTAGCCCGGTGGGCATTTTAGTCAGGTTATTTTCATGTTATTTTCTGAGACCTTTATAAAGAGGTCTCCTCCTATTGTATGAGCTTAATGTTGGATTAATAAGAACTCTGAAATTTTCATTCTTCTTTTCTTGCTTGAGAGCTTGAGAGAAAGTGAGGAGACCAAGGAGTGGCTTCACTCGAAATACCCAACAGCCACAGTGGTGAGCTCTTGGCTTTACTTTTATTTTTGTTGTTTTCTTCTCTCCCTACCATCTCCCTGTACACCCGTCCCCTTACCCTTGCAGCCGATCCAGCTCTTTTCCGCAGAACCCGCCGATTTCCCCCCTTCATCCCTCCTTGCCGCCGACCAAGCCAGCAGCCGGCCCACCTAGATCCCGCCGTCCACCCCAAGCCCAGCCTTCTTCCACTGGAGAAATCCCGCCGCCCCCTCCCCCTTTGAAATTTGAATTTTCACAATAAACACCCTCATGAATTCTTCCTAAATTGCTTACCACAATTAAGAACGAATTTAATTGAGGCCCAATTTCGTTTGAATTCAAATTTCGAATTCCCCTCTTCTTTTCTCCATCAGGAAACCTTCCCTAATTAATTAAAATCTGAAATTTAAAAATCAGATTTTAATTAACTCCGTGGGCCCCATTAATTAACCAAATTTCCCCTCTATTCTCCTTACCTCGAGCACCCATCTAGCCTTTTCTCTCCCCACTTGCTACCTAAGCCTCCACTAATTAGCCTCTTAAATTTTCCCCTATTAGTCGCCCCTCTCTCTAACCTAATTTAGGGAGATTTTAATGGCAAATAACATTTCCCTCCAATCCAAGAAAATCTGAAATTCAAATTCAGATTTTCCCCAAGCCTCTCCCTAGCTCACGGCCCAACTCCTTTCTTTTCTTCTTCCCGTCCCCTTCTCAATGTTGAATGGCGGATCCCGAATTTGAGTGGGGGCTTGTGTTCAACGCCGACAGTAGTCTCAACATCCTACGATCCCCATTCTTCGACGCAGGGTTTGAGCACGAAGACACAGTTGGTGAATACTTGGAGCGAATTCTCCCATCACTTGTGCGCGTCATCGACCGCCAATTTCAAGACTACGTTTGGACAATCACCGGGCGCCATCCACCACCTCCTCCACCGGTGGCTACCTCTCCGGTAACAAAGTCCTTCGTCTCCTTTTCCGTAGTGGTGCTCTCCATCTTCACGTGGTTCTTTCTTCTCTGCTAAAAGCCAAAGAGTGATTGAGTGAGAAGGTGCTCGAGGTGAATTTTCTCATTATTAATCGTGGGATTTTGTTATGAGCATTTAAGTAGTTCTTTTATCTTTGAATGTTTATGAATTGTTTGGTTATCTCATAGCAACTCTTCGCCTAAGCAAGTTGATTACCTAGAATACATTTAATCCTTTATTTTATTGGTGATAAATTTGTGTTGGCAACGCTTTAATTACTTTCATCTTAATTTCCGCAAGCAATTCCTGTTTGATTCACATCAATATGTATGTTTGCTTGGTTCAATTCTTTCCTCATTATATTCCGGTGATGCAGAATTAATGTAGACTTGCATTGCTCTTGTTGAAAGGGTTAATATATGTTTTATTACCGTCTAGAGTTTTTGGCCAAAAATGTCTAATATTTTATCTGTTCCAATTCATACAGAGCTTAATAACACGTGTTAGTAATAGTTGATGGAATATCTTCAAGTCTCTGTAAACAAAGTCTTCATATGTATTTAATTCAATAAAAAAGATCTGAATATATCATATTTTATATGGCATGAACATCTTTAGTGAGGATTATTAAGAATAACACATTTTGGTGTATCTTTCGAATATTTTTAACAAGGTTATAGTATACTTCTTTAGCCGTCAAAATTTCAATTATCTGAGAATGACTTTATGCAAAAGTCCAAGAAATTCATAGAGTATTACAAACTCAGCAAAGGTAGTTTGATAGACCATTTCATATATCTTTTCACCTCTTTCTCCAGGGAGGATTCTGATCCTTTCTTCAATCTTCACATTACTAAAAGAACTTGATTCTTCTTCTGAGTACTCTTGCTCTAATTCTTCTGCTTCAATTAAGAGTTATTTTTCTATGACCATTGTTTCTAGGAGATCTTCTCTATTTGGTTCTCCTTCATCTCTCCTCAGAATTTTGAAGCTGTCATAACATATTAGAGGGGAAGAAACATGATAATTTGGTTCTACCTTTTCTCTCATTTCTTTATGCTTTGAATTGTTCAGCTGCTTCACTCCAGCTTGCATATATTCCTGGTTTGGGCAGAGAAAAGACGGCATAGCTGAGGAATTTCTTTTCAAGATTCTCTTTAGGTTTTGATAAAAAGTATTTGATTAAAGCACTTGTAATCAGTTTCTTTTGTGTTAAATGAGTAGGATTAGTTCTTATGTTCTATGTGTTGTCAATGAGATCTTTCTGTCTTTCATCTAATTATTCTCTCATTTTGAAATTGTTAGGCATTAATTTTATTTTTCTTCTCCTGAGTTTTTCCTTGTTATTTTTGTTCTCCATCTTATCAGAAACATTCATAAGATCAAATTCATCGTCAAAATAATCAGCAAGCAAAATCAAATTTAATAATTTTCCAAGATTTAGTTGTCTAGATAACTGATCTAGATAGAAATTATCTTTCGTTTAATATGTTTCTATTTAATGTATAAGCCTTTGTTAATAATATGGTCAAAAAATTTAATCTTCCTTTTTGAGCTCAAGGTGTTGTTAACTTCTTTGTTTTGCTTAACAAATCTAATAATAGCTTCACAATCAGTTCTAATGAGAATTTCATTTTTATCACAAATAAAAAGATAAAATACTTCAAGATTATAAATGATAGCAAAACTTTCATAATCAAGAGAACTAAGATATAACTTCTTATAAATTCCAAAAGCATATCTACAGGTCATTTCTTTGTTTTTGTTAGAAAATTTATTTGGTTTCCTGATAAGTGTTCCTCCCCATCCTTGTTCACAACCATCAGATTCTATGATCAAGAGGAAGAATTAGTTCCGATAGTTTTGAAATCAAATCTTTAGTGCTCTGTACCAGTAAAACATCTTCTCTATTGAAAGGTCTAGTGCCTTTCAAAGAGATTTTGTTGTACAATGGTTAGGTGTATTTGGTCAAATCCTTAATAAAATGTCTAGCGTAAAGAAACCTTTTAATACTTTTGACTATAAAACTAAGAATGTAGAATTTAGTATAAAATTGGAACTAAATGGTTCCAATCAAAGAATAGAGAAAATATTTAATCTACCATAAATGCAATGTACAATACTGACAATAGATGACGATCAGGCCTAATACATCTAAGGTATACATTTTCTAACTCTACAAGTAAGAATTTTGAAGACAAACTTGAAATTATGGTGGGTCCCACAGCACTATGCATACATAATACTTCTAGAAGGTGATGAATACCCAACTTCTACCAAACATGAAAAATCTTATTCCTTTCAAGAGTAAAACATGAAAGAGAAAGATGACAAAGATGTCTTCTTTAGTACTATTTGTCACTATTTGTAATTATTTGTAATTAAGTTTTCTAAATCATGGTAAGATGTGTTTAACCGTGAAAATTAAGCTTGTAATCATGGGATAAACTCTATAAATACCATGAGAGTGCTTGTAAGATATAAAAAAGAGGAGTGAACTTGAGAAGAACTTAAGAAAGACACTGAGAGAAGAGTGAGCTCGTAGGAGAGAAAGAGAGGGAGAGAAGTAAGAGAGAAAAAGAGAGAAAGTTTTCTCTTATAAATAGTTGTCTAGTCGTGTCCAAGTCTTAGAGTAAAGAAGGAAAACTTCTCAAGGTTTGTAATACACCTTTTATCCTAGTTTCTTTCTATCCATATCTTTCTACATGTCTTCTTTGCCTTTCTTCCTTTACTTTTTGTTTTTTCTTAAGCCTTGAAAAGAATTATTTTTCCAACTCGGATATTCTTTGTCCAAAAGTATTATTTTTAGTCTACCAACAGATCGGTTTAGTCAATGCCTATTTTGGTTCCTGTTTAAGGCAAGAGGCCGTTTGAGGGAAATTTATAGGATCAACTACTTGGGTGAGGCTTTATAAAGTACTGAAATAATATTGTAATATTTTAAACTGTAAATCTAAAGGGTAAAAGAATTCCAGAATAAAACTAGAATATCAGAAGAAACTTATAAATATATACATACTTCTGGTTAATATCATCACCAGATAAAATATGAAAAAAAGGAATAATTTTCTTCGAACTCCAAAGATTGCTAACAGGGAACACAACTTTGAAGAACAAACCCTTTGAAATTGTTTGACTACTAACATTTGTTTCTTTCTTATTTTATTTTATTTTTCGCTGTTTACTAATTATTTTATTTTCTTGCAATTTTCTTTTAGTTATTTTATTTTATGTTCATGGTTGGCTGAGCCGCCTGAACATTTTTATTTTTGTATATTTTTATTTTATGTTATTTTAATTCCGTGCGTTAACTCTTTGTAAATATTAATAATAATAAGCCTTTAATGGACAACCCTGCCGCCTACGACTAAAATATTGTACTAACCCTTCTGTTATGTTCTTGCTTGTTAAATTTTGCTGCTGAGTAATCATTCTGGTTCTTGTTTATACAAGAAAGTTACTATTCATCTTTCTCATCATCATAGATGATACTATTCATGTTTGAGTTGTGAGTTTGGTTGTTTTATCATCCGGTTGAGGGTTCCGACATCAGAGAAAACCTCAGCTTCATAGTTCGAAGCACCAAACTATTTTCCCCGGTAAGCAGTTCTCTAGTATAAAATCTTTTTGAATTTGAAATTTTTTTACTAAAAAAGTAGTAAGAAAACTGTCCCAAATGAAGCCTAACTCCAATCGTTACTGCCTTAGCCAGCCCTGTATTTCTAGCACCACATAAATTTTAAAAAATATTTACCATCATTAATTTAATCATGCTTTTCAGGCTGGGAAGATTAAGCAGTCAGCTGCTGCACGTACAAAGCATGACTGCCCTTGCATCTACTATTTTGGAAGATCTTTCAGAGCAGCAGACGAATCTGCAATGAAATTTTGTGTACAGTAACATGCCAATAGTTCTCTTTGATGATCTTCATTGTATTTATATTCTAACATGTATAAGATCTTCAATATATTACAGTACGTGACTACTATTGTTTATAATGCTCTTATTGATTGTTTTGTATGTATGTTATTCACATCTGGTAATTTTTTCTGTCGATGTTTTCCTTAATTTGTTTTTGGCATATTTGGTTTGAAGGAATTAGAATGAATGTATGTAAATATATTTTATTTCATATTTTCATATTTTGTTTTAATGATTAATAGGGGTGAGTTTATTTGTGCATTATTTTTATTTTATTTTATTTCTTTTTTATTTATATTTTTGAAAATATCTTATGATTCTTTTAAATTTTTTTAATATACCAATTTGTTAAAAAAATAAAAAAAATACATGTAACCAAATGGTTTCTAATATGAGCAGTTATTTATGAAAACCAAAATTAAAAATTGACGATAATATTTAGTCATTGCTTTGAATCACATGCCTTAATTAAATAAATAAATAATTAATTTATGCTTAATAAAAAAACCACTCAATCTCTCCTTAATCAATATAAGAAAAATTTTGCATGAATTCATCTTTGTAAATATTTTTATGTTAAAATTAAGGGAGATTTAAATGAAATACTTAATTTTTTATATTTATTTATATAATATTTGAATCATTAATTGTATAAATTTTTTTATATAAATATCTATATTGTACTAAAGCAAATAACTTTATTCTAATTTTATGTCAAAAGTAGTACACTAAGTCTTATGCTATGTGACATTTGAATTAAAAAAAAAACATAAAATACTTTGTTCATAATGATATTGAAACCTAAGTCTTATGTGGCTATAAATATTGGGAGTAGGTGTAAATAAAAAAGGTTATTTATATCATATAATATTAATAATACTTGAAACATGACAATATGTAGAAAAAATCAACAATATCAACAATTAAGATAGAAAAAACAAAGGTGAGCTATTTTTTCTTCTTTATAGAATTTGTGTGCTACCAAATGGGGAGAGGTTGATCATGTCCTTGAAATATTCACAAAAGGGTGAAGCTTTCTAAGATTTTTGTTTAGAATCTAAAAAAATTAATTTCTTCACAATTCAAGTCCACATGGAAGCTTCAAAACAAGGAGACCTTTTTAATCATGCAAAGGTTGAAATTGATTGCCATATGTGAAAATTGAAAGTCTTATTTGAATTAGTTTAGTTGTATATTATATTATATATATATGTTTGGTGAGGAGGGGGGAGGGAGATTTTTAGTGGTTTTAAAAAATCGAACTGGACCAACCGGTTCAACCATGAACCGGTCAATTGTATGATCCAATTCGATTTGAAAACCGTCGTCGTATCAAACCAACCTGAACTGGGTTGAACCAGCGATTCAACCGGTGAATTGGTGAACCGGTCCGGGTTGGAAAGAACCGGTAGTTCTGTAAATTTTTTTAAAATTTTAAACAAAATATACATGATATATTTTACTTTATTAAATTCTTTTAAATTTTTTTTATTAAATATTGAGATTATCTAAAGTACTAAGAGAAAAAAGTATAGGTTTAGGGTTTCAGGGGCATTGTGAAGCTTTTTTATATGCAAGAATAAAATATTTTATTAATAAAAGAATAAAATCAATTATATATAGATAAAAAGAGGTAAAATATATAATAAATCCAAAGCAGATAATAAATAGAATTTAAAACTATGGCTCACTTTTACATTTAGGGTTCATTCAGCTCATTCAAAGGAGCCACAAAATTACGTGAGAAAGACTCCATGGAATAAAACAATTAATCCTTCTAAGATCCAACTGTTCATTAAAGTATTATTTTTTAATTGTTTTTTTTTTCTCTATGAATAATGAAATGAACTACAAACGCACAAACGTCTTTGAGAATTCAATATAATATCCTTTAATAAATGGAAGAGAAAGCCAATACTGAGCGTCATTTTTATACTGTACATTTCGAGATATTATTACTTGTAGAGTCTAGAAGTAATTTTTCGTCCGGATTTTAATCACGTGAATTTTTTTTTTACTTTTGTACAAGAGAGAAAAATCTGTCTTCAAATGATTAGAGTCCGAACAGCTTCCAAACTCCGTACGTAATAGTTTTTCCAACATTTGGCTCAGTTCAATGATCATAACTCAATTATCAGTGAATAAAAAATATTTGTATGTTTCATGCATGTTAAGTATTAATTGTTTAGTATTCATAATGATGATTTTGAGGTTCTTTTTTTTGTTAATGTATAAAGTTTAATTGCGTAATTTTTAGAATAAATCATAATTTTTTTTAGTAATATGCTCAAACATTGAGATGGCATTTGATTAAGGCTATCATGAACTTATGAGAAACCATGAGGAGGCCCAAATAAGTTTCACAACATGCCTAAGAGAAAGGTGATTCATATGAGTTATGATTAAATTAGGTTTGACATGAGTTAGACCCCAATCGTCTGTTAAGAGAATTGCGCTCATATCAATGTAGGCTTCCAATACCCTATTTTAGATTTCAATTTCATCATTTGTATGCATAGTTTTGAGATTTTAAGAGATTTTGTGAAGTTTGAGAAACTTTTTATCATGTAATGTTTGATATATCATATGAGGAGTAATTTTGAATATTTTGATTGGTAAAACTCAAAATTTTGTTGGTTTTGATGGTCATTTTAAGCTTAGTTTTTGTTAGGTGATAACATAATAAGGAGAATCTAAGTATTACAATTGTTAAGAACAGCTAATTATTAGTTTTCCTAATAATTTTTCTCAAAGAAATTTTCCTTGTTGGCAGTTAATGGATACTTCAATTGAATTACTATGATGGCTTGATCCAAAATCCGATGGAGGGTGTGGATCACCCTAATGAACTCATGAAAATGCTAAACTCTTAACATTGAATTGATTAAGCTTTTGATTGGTTGGAGGGCTTTAATTGGGCTTAGGTTGGGTCTTTCCATGTTTTGTGCTAACCCAATTGGCTTGAACAGGCTTAAGTAGGCTCTTGAGAGTCATAGGAATAGTCTAGCCAAATTTGAGCTTGATTGAAAGCCTAGTTCATTCAATAGCTAAAAAGATTGCTAATGGGTCAATTATAAGTTCTTGGGTCAAATTGGATTGACCAAGGGTCAACCTAGCTTCAAAATCATGGAATGATATTTATTGATTAATTAAATTAAATTATTGATTTTGATTAGTATCATTTATATTTGAATTTAATCATTTAGTTCAAAGATCCAAAAAAGATAAAATTCATCAAAAAAAGCCCCTAATGAAGTCTAAAACTCTTAGGACTAAGTTGGGTGTGATTCATGATTTGAAGTATTTAACTAGTATAAGTCTAAAGGGATTCTACCTAGGAGAACCTAAACATGGTTGGCTCTGCACTAGTACAAATATTGTATTAGGTTATGCCCATCAAAACCCAAATCTTGTCAATCTAATTCAAAAATGAGATCAACAACAGATAATTGGTCGTTGGGTCTACCTTTAGAATTAAATTAGCTAGCCATGTGTCTAATTTGGGTTAGCCATCAAGTTATCTAAGGCTAAGTATCCTCGAGCTTTCAAAGGTATCTAATTGGCGATGTAGAGGTGGGTTTACGGGTTAGGTTGACTTAGGTCAAGTTAGTTAGCCCACTGGCTCATAAAGTAGTCAAATGGGTCAAGCATGGATTTAACTAAGGCTTGGCCTATGTCTAGGCTACCAAGGCTAAATCCATTTGATATATGAGTCCCATCGAGTTTCTAACCTCAAATGGAAGTAAGTTCAAGATCTAATTAGTTTGAGATAAGACACTTGGACCCAATGGCATGTTAAGGTCCCAATTTGGTTAGTTTGAGTTCAATCTAAGCCTAAATTAGATCAAAATCGATGTATGTTATATCCATAAGATCCTTAAGTCTTTTAATAGATCATCAAACTAGCTTTGATATTCTCGAGTTGAATTAAGGTAAATTGGGTTATATATATTATGACTCAATGCATCACATTTTTTTTTATTTTTTTTATTTATTTGACTCAATGCATCACATGGGGCTTTATTGAGTTTGATTTAGGTTAAGTCTAAACAACCTAAGGATTTTTTGACCAAGGCCGAGTCTATTTAAGGTCTTGGGTTAACCATTAGTCTAGGATTATTCTTATTCTAATTGGGCTTAGTTGTGGGTCATCTAAGTTAATAACATCACCATAGGGAAAGTCAAACTAAGGTTGAGACAAGTGACATATATTAACCTGAGCTAGAACTGAGCCATCTAAACAAGATTTTTAAGAAAGAGAACCTAGAGTCTACTTAGTTAAGACTAAGTCGAGTCTAAAGATAGGTTTAGTCAAGGGGTTAAGTTAAACTAGGGTTGACTAGGCTATGAATGGCTCAAATATGAGAAAGTCAAGCCACTTAATATCATAAATCAAATCTAGAGGTCTTTGGGTCATCCAATTCTAATCAAAATTAAGGTCTTTGAAATAAAGAGAAGGATAGATGAACATTTTTTCCTTTTAGGAGAAAAAAAAAATTAAAAACATTTTAATTTTATTTATGTATCAACACATCATTGATTTTAATGTGCAATAAAAAAACTATTTAAATATTCCAAAATTTTCCCTAAAAATCAATTAAAAGACTCCATGTGCTAAAAATTAGATTTTTTATTTTCAATGATAAGATTTTAATGCATCCAATTAATAGACAAAGTATCTTAAATTTATTACATATTTTGCTTGTTCAATTCTACTATAAATTTGTTAAGATCATAGTTCATATTATTTCATATTTAATTTTTAAAGTTTCTAATTAAATTTTGTCTCGAGATTTGTGCTTGATCAAGATAATTTTTTGATAATATATTAATAATAATTAGTGAAACTTAATATATAAACAAGTTCCATAATTTATCATAATTACAAATTTATTATATAGTGAAGAACAGTAAAATTTGTGCACACCATAACAATTACACTGTAAAAATTAAAGTGGGAGGAAAAAGTTAAACGTGGGGCATTTATTTAAAAGGACCAAAAAAAAAAGGAAAGAAAAAAAAGAAAAGAAAAGAAAAGCTATAATTTCTCCAATTGGCAGGTGAAGAGAATCTGAGTTCATCCAACCACTGAAGACAAACACCCGTTCAAAAGCAGCAGAGAAGTTAGAAAAACATAGAAAAATTTTAAAAGACAGAGAGAGAAAGACAGGCTTTTTATTTATTAATTTATTTTTAAAAAAGAAAAGAAAAGCGATGGCTCGAACAAGAAAATAGCCGGAGGGTCCACATATTCCCTCGCTCTTTTCTTCCAGGAATAGTTTGGTGTAAGGACATTGATATAAATTCAAATTAATTTAATTTAATGAAATAATAAATTTTTTTTGAATATTTAGATCAATTAAGATTTTATTTGAGATAACTTTATTATTATTTTTGAATTATAAATTTTGTTGAGAAAGTAGTAAAAAAGTTGTCTCAAACGAAACAAAAAAAAAGCAACTTTTAAAAGCACTAAGAAAGCCGTCCCAAATGTAGCTTAAGTCAAACTCAGGCTTCGTTTAGGATGGCTTTCTCAATGCTTCTTAAAGCAATTTTTTAATACAAAAATTAAAAATTTGGTACTAGAAAGCTGCTTTAAGTACTAAGTAAGCTATTCCAAATAAAGCCTCACACACACATCTAATATGCAAGACTCGAATCTAATATCTCTTGATTGA
Source organism: Dendrobium nobile (assembly GCA_022539455.1). NCBI lineage: Eukaryota > Viridiplantae > Streptophyta > Magnoliopsida > Asparagales > Orchidaceae > Dendrobium > Dendrobium nobile. Next base: position 26,813,403 of record CM039732.1, on the reverse strand, counting down.
TAACCAAAGCTTACAACTAACTGATCAAGAAAATATTATTTTTAAATGATACATTTGACTTTAAAAATATTTTAAATTAAAAAAGAATTTTAATAATAGTATACATCTAAATTTGCATATTAAAGATTATGACAAATATAATATATAAATAAATAATTAATTTTAGCAATTCATTCATCCCAAAGTCAATTAAGGACTTTTTAATAAAAATCATCCTAATTAATTTCTTGTCAATTTTTTTTTACTTATTTGCGTTATTATTTTTTATATTAACAAAGGAGAAGAGTTCTCTCCCTCTCTCTTCCTAGCTACCCCTCTCTCTCTACATGATATCCACACACACAGTTTCTCTCTCTCTCTCTCTCACTCTCTCTCTAGATTACCTATTAGCCCTCTATTCTATTCCAAGGAAGCCTCTTCGCTTCCCTATAAATCCTTCATCATGCATTAACACATTCTCCCATCTCCACTTCCTTTCTCTCTCTCTCTAAATATGAGGTTCTGCAGGGTTTAGTAGCATTCAAGTAGAAGAGATGGTGGAGCTCTATGTCTCTCTGTATCTCCCTCAATGAAGTCATATTGAAGAGGTGAAACTGGCAATGCCTGGCTCCCTGTATGCCACACGTGTGGACCTGTCCATTCTCAGAGATTGGCCATCTCGGGTGGCATGCGAGGAGCCAAGCATTCTCTCTCTAACTATTTCCCTCTCTAACTATTTCCCTCTTTCTCTCTCTCTATCTCTTCTCTAGATCTCTCTCTCTCTCTCCTTTCCTCTCTGCAAGTGTGTGCATTTGTTGTTCTTGTGCTTCTTTGATCTTTCTTTGATGTGCTTGTTGAAGTTATGATAAGCTTGCAGGGTTTCAGAGAACTAATGGCTAATTAAGTCAGTGGTTAGTTTTCATTAAAAAATAATATTACTTTAGATATTGTCTTATAAAATGATATTTTGCTTCTATCTTTTATATAAAAAAAAAACCATTTTTTTTCTCAAATGATATATTATGTTTAATTTTAATTTATTTTATATAATTTTCTCCTACGAGCACTTTTGATTTTTTTTCTCGATTCTATCAGTAATTAATTAAATAAAAATAACAATAGTAATTTTGCTTTAATCTTTAATAGCCATATAACGATTTAAATTTCTGAGATAAATCCATATTTACACTTAAAAATTTTTATGTAAAATAAATGCGAATTTATTTAAGGAATCAAAGCATTATTTTTAAAATAAATATATTTTTAGAGGAATTATGACTATTATTTTATTGAAGAAGATAGAGTATTAAATTGATGGGAGCTTTCTGTCTAATTATCCCTCCTCTGAATCTCTGACCGCCCGTTGAAATTAGTGGAACAGTGCCATTTTTCTTGCATTTATAGAACAGCCCTTATGAATGCATGCATATGTAAACATTTTCATTTGAAGCATCTTAAGTTGAAGTAGGGGTCTAAATGAATTGAGTCGAGCTCGAGCGATCGTTGACTTGAGCTTGAACTTGATTAAGGCTTCATTTATGACAGTTTTCTTACAGTTTTTTAAGAAGCAATAAGCAAGTTAAATAATTGTGTTTGAGCTGGAGCTTTACTCTATGAGTTCGAGTCAGCTCATTTGTAAAGAAAAAGAGAAAATTATTATTTTTTAATCAATTATTATAATAAAATGATAAAAAGTGAAAAATTATAATAAAATAATCAACAATAACTAAATACAAGATAACATATGATATAGCTTTTAAATATTTTTAACAAGTTTGTTCATAAAATGTGAATGCTAGCTAATATTTTTAAATGAGCCGATACGACAGCTAACGATCGAGTAGAGTCAGGATTGACTCAAACTTTACTCGTTAGCTAGCTCATTGAGCCCAACTCATGAATTATTTATCGAGTTGAGCCTGAACAAACTCACGAATAAGCTTGACTCACTTACACCGCTTATAAGTTAAAGCATTATAATATAAAAAAAGAGTAATAATTTAAAAATAGATTAAAAAATAATTTGGATGAAATATTCCCGGGCCTACATGTTATGATGAAGTTTGTGCGGTATGACCAAATCAGGAATGAGAATTAGAGGCTGATGTGGAAGAAAGCATTGATCGTGTCGAGACAGGCCACTTGTATGATGTATCAAACAGTGAATCAAGATAAGGCCATTTTTGTATTTATATATAATATATTATTATTGCTTTCTTTTATAATAATAACCAAACAAAGCTCTTTAGTCTCTGCTAAAATAAATACAATAATAACCAATTTTACATGTTAAATTTCCAATAAATTTTATGATGAGATGTAATATGAATTTAATAAATTGCTTATTTATTATATTTTTTAAATGAATTTTATGACCATAAAATTATCTAATTAAATTTGATCATGATTGTAGTAGGCCATGAATTGAATATTTAATGCTTTAGAATTAATTTGCCTAAAAAACAATCAACAAAATGGTTTAACAATTTTTTTTCTATTGACACTTAGGCTTCGTTTCGAACGGCTTTTTTACTGCTTTCTAAAACAGAGTTTTAGTACAAAATTTTTTATTTTTTACTAAAACTCCGTTTTAGAAATCAATAAAAAAGCCGTCCCAAACGAAGCCTTAGTCTTAGTTTGGGACAGCTTTTTTACTGCTTTGTAAAGCTACTTTTAATACAAATATCTCTTAAAATTAGAAAAAAAAAAGTGGTTTAAAACTATCTCAAATGAAGCCTTAGGCTTCGTTTGGGATATCTTTTTTACTGCTTCTTGAAGCAGCTTTCTAATAAAAGTATTGTATTAAAAAGCCACTTTAAGAAGCAATAAAAAGTCGTCCCAGACGAAGTCTTAGGCTTTGTTAAAGACAATTTTCGACTACTACTCTATTTTCAAAAAAAAAACTTGTACTAAAATGATTCTTTAAAAAATAGTAAGAAAACTATCACAAACGAAGTCTTAAACTAGTAAATCATTTTTAGTAGAGTCCTTTACTTTTCTACTTTTATACAGATTCTTCCGTTAAATCTTCAAAGCTCATCTACTAATAAGATCCGGTGCTACCCATAGACAAATTCGAATTCAACCGTAGATATTGAGAATAAATCAAACAATGAACTTACGCATTTAATTAATAAAGAAAAATTATTAATTTTGGACACAATGAAATTTAAAATCATTAATTTTCTTTCAAAAATATATAATATCTTTATTACTTTCACCTTAAAATTAATCTATTGGCACAAAATTAAAAGATATTTGGAATCCTAAATCCCCCCCCCCCCCAATAATTATGGCAACAATGTAAATATCAACCCTTGCAAGATTTATAATTAGTAAAAAAAAAAAATTTATAATTATACTTTAATTTTCGAAATCTTTAATAAAAAAATAGCATGCTAACGGTTAAATTTTGTATGATTCTTCTTCACTATAGATTCCTGTTATAATTAATGTGATTGCGTTGGGGGCTTCACAAGGTAGTGAATGCATGCGTTAATTGGGCGGCTTGCATTCTCGTGACAGTATCTCAATGGTGGCTACGAGAGCTGACAGGACCTTGTGAGGTAATAATTGTGATCTACGCTTGCAAGTTAGGCTCTTTGGGTTCCACATTGGTGCGTATTTCATGTTTGATGAAATGCCAACTTCATCTGGAATTCCTTTCAATGTTCTATTATTGGTTATCAAATACTGAAAATTGATGGCTGGTTGCATATTACTTATTTGAATGATTGTAATAGATATATTTTTGGACTATGATGTTTTTGTTGGAATTATGCATGCAGTTGTTGTCATAATTGTTGTTGGAATTATGCATGAGCTTGAGCTTGAGCTTGATTAAAATTAAACATGATTATTAATTAATGACATGATTTACATAGACTAGTGCATAAATTTCTAGCATAAAGATAACTTAGGATTTTAATGTTTTTTTAATCAAAATACCTTTAAGGAGTGAGCGCGATGAGTTATTGAGTTGGGTACAGCTCAAATTTGAACTCATTTATCAAACAAATTTTAAATTGTGCTCATACGTAACCTCATTGCTCGATGAGCTTAGTTCATATGCTTGTAAACAAGTTAAGCTTGAGTGGACTTGATCACTCCATTAAAAGGTATATCAATCAATGTGTCATATTGGTATGTTATGTCAGTGTACTTCTTAGTGTAAAATATTAATATGCTATCAATATCTCTATCATATGATATGTCATGTTCTATAAGTATCAATGCAGGTTTTATCAGTTCTACTGTAGTTATATCTATTAATCAATCAATTCATATGCTATCATGAAAATATAATCATGAATGTGACTATGAACAACAAAATATGACATCACACTTTAATATGATATTTTTATCCTTCTATCCTTATTCTTCACCAATTGATCATCAGTCTTTTGATTTAATCCTAACTTAATTTAGACCAGTTGGTCATCTGGTCATCAATCTTTATCTAATTATCATTGTTCATTAGTTTCTAATTCTCAAGTGGCTTTCAATAATCATTAAGAGTTATCACCCACTGTCAGTCGATGTAAATCCTACATTGATCAATCAGTTATAGGTTACATCTAAGATTACACCATAATCTTTTATTTAAGGAAAACTTATCGGTCTACTCTTTTGGACAGGGTATTATATTTTAAAAGTCAACTCATATGAATTATTATATTGACAACTAACCTTCATTGCTTACATGCAAAAGTCATATTTATTTTATATCAATTTTATCATTTTTTCTAAGCAATGCAACTCAATATCATGTATGAAATGCACTAATCTATGAAACTAAAAAAAATCTATAAAATCTATGTATTATGCATTAACTTTAGAACATCACAACTTCCAATTTATCAAGTAAAGTTTAGTAATATTACATTCAAAATGCTCATACAATCTATATCTATCATATACAAAAAGTTACATAGGGAAATTACGATAAACCAGAAGAAAAAAAAATTAACAAATTTAATTGAGATAAAATCCTTAGAAATTAAAATCATCAAAAAAAGAGTAAGAGTATAGTTATTTATAACGAGCAAAATAACTTTAGCAACAAGAACAATAAACGAAGAAGCCTTGGAGAGCTTCCTCTCTTCTCTCTCTCCTCTCCCTCTCCCCTTCTCTTGTTCTTCTCCTTCCTTTCCTTCTTGAACAAGCAAAAAGAATAAGGGAGAGGGTGATGGGTGGCAGGGTTATTTAATGTTAAAATATTTTAAAGAATATTTTTAGTGCCAAGCAAAGCAGCACACATGAAACATCAATGCATAATGCCCCTAGAGTTAATGTAAAACAGAGCCTTCAATATCATGTTGGTGTTTTATGGCGTTCTAGTGCCTTCAGTACCATTGTGCTTGCTAGCCCAATGTTGTATCACTATATGTTGGGTCATATTTTAATGTTTTCAAATAATTTTGTTATAAGTTTTGGGTTATTATAATCTATCAACCTTCAAAAAAATATCACCATCATCATTTATATATTAGTTTGAGATAGTATGCTTAAAGCAAAATTAAATCTATCTATAATATGCCAAATCAAATCAGTTTGAGAATTTAAAATCAAGAATCTATATAAAAAATCACATTAAAAAAATCTTAACTTAAAAAAAAAGTAAAATCATATCAGTCTTATCATCATCAGACACTTCAGAAGCCTCTTTCACTTGTTGACAAATCTGAACATGTCCTCCCTACTCACATCCAAGCAATGGGCATTTGGTCATTCTATGCCCAAAATTACCAGACTTAAAATAACATTCGGTTACCTTATAGCAGGGTCTTACATGTATTCTTGCACACCAGATATATTGTGGAGTACTCTTAATAGGTGCTTCATAATCTTTTAAGTCTTTGTCTTACTACTTTCATCCATTTTCATATAATTCATATTATAATATTTTGCTAATTTATCACTAACTATATGAGCGATCATATCAGCAAACTTCATCACATATTCTTGAAGTTGTTGAAAGTGCTTCAGTATTGGGTTCAACCTTATTTTCTTTTTCTTTTGGATCTATTTATCTGATTAATAAATAAATCTCTAATACAAAATATATTTTTTGAAACAAAATAAATCTATAGACATATTTAATCAATAAATTATATAACCAATATTGCAACTCTGGTTACATTCTAATCTTTCCACTAACTATTATTCTGATATCACTTTGTGATGCCCTAGGATCTAAAATAAAAGAATTTAATTTCATTTCTTCTTTATTATCTTTTCTTTTTATTTTATTAACAACCTGATAAGTGTTAACCAGAGTTGACTAATTGCATTCAAGAAAAATAATAAGAGCGAAAAACATGCCTTTAATGCAAGATAAAACAATTAATGTCTTCTAGTCAATATAAATTAACAATCAATAGTTTATCGATATAAGCAATAAGCAATCTATAAAATAAATATCAATCAATAGGAAAACCAATATGATAATTAAAATCAAAATAGATATATCAACTATAAGAAAAATAGATAAAAGGACTATCAATCAATGTGTCAATTTATTATATTATGTTAGTGTACTTATCAGTATAATGCGTCAATATTCTTATCAATATCCTTGTCATATAATATGTCATATTGTATCAATATTAATGTAGGTTTTATTAGTTTTGCTTTAGTTCTATCTATTAATCAATCAATTCAGATGCAATCATGGATATAGTAAGATAGGACATTCAACTTTAATGGGGTGTTTTCATCATTTCAGTCAAACTGTAGACCAATTGGTTATAAATTTTTAATTTAATCCCAACATTCAATCAGTTGGTCATCAATCATTATTTTACTATCATTGTTCATCAACCTTTACTTTACAGTTGGCTTTTAATAATCATTAAGAATTGACACCCTCTACATGTCGATATAAATCGATCAATCGGTTACAGGCAACAACCAGGATAACACCATAGGCTATTTTATTTTAAAGAAAGCCTATCAGTCCAACCTCCTACATAGGGAATTATGTTTTAAGAGCCAACTCATATTAATTATAGTGTTGAAAACTAATCTTTCTTGCTTATATATAAATGTCATATTAATTCAAAAAAAAAAAGAAATTAAAAAATCTATATATTCTGCATTAACTTTAGAAAATCATAATTTTTAATTTACTTTGTGAAATTTAGTAATATTACACTCAAAATGCTTATATAATTCATATATATCATATACAAAATGTTACATGATGTAAGTGTGATAAATCAGAAAAAATATATATATATTTTTTGTGGATTCTCTCTCTCTCTCTTTTTCTCCTTCCCACCCAAGCAAAAAGAATAGGGGGAGGGATGGTGGGTGAGTTATTTAATGTAAAATGTAAAAACAATTATTTTTAGCACCCACCATGGTTGCACACGCGATACAACGCCGCAGTGCTGCATGCTTCCCTAGAGTTACTGTAGAATAGATCCTTCAATATCGCTGCGGCATTTTATGGCATTGTAGAGCCTTCAACACCACTATGCTTGCCAACTCAGCACCATAGCACGCCTACTAGGCCATATTTTCATGTTTTCAAACATATTCTTTTTAAACTTTTGGGTTATTATAAATAGGCCGAATTTTTATTTTTTTTTTCCACACTTTATTTCATTGTGCTACCTATAAAATATATGATGATGTTATTTCTACATGCTTCGGTAGTATCTTATGACATAATAAATATGAAAAATAAAATTTAGTCCTAATAAGTGGTAATCTTATTCTAAAGTGAAACTATAGTTTCACTAAAATAAAATAGTTTCAATATTATTCTAAATAATTATGCTTATATTTAGTATTGGATCGCATCCAAGGTTTTAAATTAAAAAAGAGGTTTAGTAAAATTTTGGCCAGTCTATCTCATAGTTGATAACTCAGTCAACTTCTTTACACCTCAAGTCATAGCTACGGAAACCTCCATCTAGACTAAGGCAATTAAGAAGTTAGCATTAGGGAAGATTCAGAAAACTTGTAAATATAAAGACGCTGTTGAGAATGCCTCAAACAAGATCCTATTTAAGGCCAAAATGATTTCAAGATGTTCCAATCTTTGAATTTTGTTGATGAACTTTGCCATCAGGAGCTCTTTATCATGATTCAAAGATAGATCCATAATCCTAATGAAATACGGACAATCGTAGTCAACTCCTAGGTTTGTCGATTTGGTCAAGGCTGGGAGAAATTATTAGGTGTGGAGTCTGGACGTAGAGATACGTCTGGACATTCACTTAAAATTTAACACGTGGAGTGTATTTTGATTGCATATTACCTGTATTTTACGTGGGCTTTAGTTGTACTGTAGTTGTGTTTTGACTGCTCTTTTGTTGCTCTTTTTTAACTGCGCTTTGACTGTACTTTACCTGTGCTTTGGCTGTGCGTTTGTTTAGACTCTGCACCTAATAATTTCTCCAAGGCTGGAGGCTTGTACCAACCATTGGTCATGCAACTAGGAAGAAGGTTGATCAGCTCGATTTGTTCCGATTTTGGCGATTCAATGTCCAAACACACTCGAATTCTTGCCGTTTTGATCTCTATGGATTCATCTCATCGAATTAGACTGTCTCAACTGAATGAAATCATTTAACTTGTATAACACCAAAATCATCAATAAATCATATAAACTCTATAATTTTTTATCTTCCTCTAACACTCTCCACAAGGAACATACTGAGACAGCCCCAACAATAAAGGCCAGCAACCAGAACTATTTCACCACCTCACCCGTACAATGGATCTTTACCCCCCCTCCACTAAAGCTTTTGAGCAGATCAGATGAACAGAGTTTACATTCAATACACTACATACACCATTAACAGTTATTTACCTGTCCAGTTCTTTTTCTTAATTGAATGCCCCAACAAAATAGATGAAACCACTAAATAATTGAAAGCCAAGCTCCCCTGATTCAGATGCAGTCACTGATCATCTGAACCATGGCTCCCACTCATCTTATAAGCTAGCTGTGCTCAGAACTAAAGTCAGAAACACAGACACAAAAGGCCAACTTTCCTTGAGATTCCTACAGTTACATTGACAAAGGGGCACATGCTATTCTGTCCAAAGTACATCATTCTGTGATCAGACTTTATTATTATTATTATTATTATTGATTATGATCACTTTTAGGTCATCATTGGAGCTATTATTCTATGGACGGTTTTCCCGTCCGGTTAAACGATTGGTATTGAGCGGTATCGAACGCGGTTATTGAGCTTGGTATTAAGCGCGGTATATTTTTGAGGCGACGTGACATATTTTTATTGGTCTCCGGACGCTCTCCGGACTCCGCACAGAATAATCAATCTCATCATTGTGAGTTGTTTAGAGAATAACTTATCTAAAATGCAGGAAGAAGACAATGAATGCGCCAAAGCTGGAAGAGCATGTCTAGGACACCTTAAAGCACAAGTTTCTTTCTTGCTTTTTTCTGCTGTCTGCATCAGAGAAAAATTGGTCTGTCTGTTCTTTGTTGGCTTTGGTGGGAAGGTTTTAGGAGGTGTTAATTACGGGAAAATCTTACAGAAAGAGCTCTCTACATAACATTTTATGACTGCAAGTCATTTAGTTTGGGACAACTTCTTAAAGCGACTTTTTTTATAAAAATTTTAATTTTTTAACTAAAAAATAGTTTTAAAAAACAATTAAAAAACCATCCCAAACGAAGCCTTAAACACCTCTGGTAAGCCCTTTGCTTACTATTTGAAATCTAACTCGGTCTGTTACTGCTCAGAATCATTGTTTTTTTCTAGATAAAATTGTATTTTTCCCGTAATTTTGATAAAATATTATCTTTAATGACCTTTGCGAGAAGAACTGCTGCATAATTTTGTTCCCACTGATTTTCGAGTAGCTCCAATGGAAGATAAGATTAGAGAGAGTCGTCTAGATGATTTGGTCACATAAAACCGCGGCCTTCCCATGACCCAATTAGGAAAGTAGAGGTACTAGATTTGACTTATGTTAAAAAAGGTAGAAGTGGACCTAAAATGACTTGATTAGAAAATATTAGACATGATCTTTCTTTATTAGATTTAGATGAAAATTTGACTCCACGTAATAGGACAAAGGCTTGATGTTATTGTTATTGTTGTAATCTTCGAATTCCTCTTCAAGCCATCGCAGTTCAGCTGAAGAAGAGATTATAGTAGTGACCAGTTGCAAAGTAGCATAAGCAGTATCAAAGCAAAGTAGTTATTTCCTAAAGGTAGAATGTTTAAAGTTTGAACCAGGAGAAGCAGCTACCACTACTCGTATGTTTCATTTGGGACAATTTTTTTACTGTTTTTTTTAAATAATTTTTTCAAATTAAGCCTTAAAATAAAAAATGAGGAGAGTTTTTAACGGTAATAGGAAGCATATAAAGCTGTACTTTTAATAAGAACGTTGGTCAACGCATTTTGAAAGTAATCACAAATAATTATGTTGGATTTCTATAAAACTTTGACAGCACTTTAGGATAGCATAAATTGTGATGTGATTGAATGAAGAAGACAAGGAGAACATGTGTTAAGATTGAGGGAAAATTATTTTGTTTAGACTGTGAGTGTACTTACTATATATAAACAATGTCAATAAAAAATTGATACACACTATGTATAAATTTGTACATAATATATACATTCATATATCTGCACGGTTCTTCCTATCTGAATTCCGCATGGAATAATTTCTCCTAAACGAGCAATGGCTCTTTAATTGAAAGCATAAAAATTCACCAAATGCTCAAATACTACGCTAAAAAATCATGGGCTCTCAAGTAAAAAATTTATTTAGTTTCGTCGTGTTGGCACATCAATTAGCAAACCCTTAATGTTGTAATACCACATTATTTTGCTAGTAACTAGTTAGATATCTAACAAACTCTCTAATGGTTGAATGATATTCCAAACCTCATTTAATACATCTTAAACTATTATGTTCAAGTTTTGTGCATATGACCTCTGGGCTCCAAAAATTCGTGCCTCGACCTCCCCTTGCTTTCTGCTTTCGAGGGGAGTTTTAATACTTTAAGTTACGGGATAAATTTTCAGAAGGCAGATTGGGTTTGAGATAAGACACTACCCAGAGATTTCGCTCTCAATTTGAGAGAACTTTATGATCTGAGTTCTGGTTTCCTATAGGTGCAAGCCCCTATAGTTAATTACCCCTTCTGATCACGTGAGAGAACTTTCGATTAAGGCTAGTTATCAGTTAGATACGTATCTAGCATATAGTAGCAGCATGATATTTGAAAATTTGATATTTAAAATTTGAAATCTCACCATCTTGCACTTAAAGCGGATGGTGGGTAAATGGATGATGGACCCGATCAAGATCCCATGATTCTATCATCCCAGACTATCATGGTCCATGGTCTACTTAGTCAGAGGAGGTAGTCGACCCAACCTGACAAAAGGATCCTTGTTAGTATCCATGGGTAGTGTCGTTCAAGGGTACCTGTCGACATGGGGGGAGTATTTGTTTAAGAGGATAAATTTGAATTCACCTGAGCTGACAGAGAGCTTTATGCCCTATCGATTATATCATAATGATTCATATCTCAAGGATTAGTGCCATTGGAAGGTTCCGAGCTCTGGCTATGGCCGTAATTTAGTTTTTTTATTTTTAAATCAAACATGTTTTCAGCATGTCCAATATGTGTCGAAGGCGTGTCAGACGCGTTTCGTGTCAGATATGTGTCAGACACTACACGTCTCTTTGAAGAAAAGTGTCAATGTGTCATAGCTTATGGATATCATTTACACATATTTTCAACTTATCCTCTTTAATCTCACATACACTACAGGAAATTCATTGATTACCGGCGATCTGGACCGACGGTTGTCCAGCGGCTGGCAGTAACGGCAGCTTACCCGGCGGTTTGACCGCCAGTTATTACCGGCGGCCTACCCGGCCGTTATACAAGGATAAGCTGTCGGGAATAGCGGCGGTTTAGAAACCGCTGATTCAACGGCCGGTACTTAAAATTACTGACGCCTTATCGGTGGCTAGAACCGTCGGTGTTAAGTGATTTTAATACTGGCGATTTGGGCCACCGGAACGCCGCTGGAAGAAGCCCTAAAAATCATCTATCCTGAGCCTTCCATTTCATTCCATATCACTCTCTCTCTCTCTCTCTCTCTCTCTCTCTCTCTCTCTCTCTCTCTCTCTCTCTCTCTCTCTCTCTCTCTCTCTCTCTCTCTCTCTCTCTCTCTCCCTCCCTCCTGCACTGCACTTGCCGCCTCTCCTCCGCCCACCCTCTCGCAACCGAGAAGATTTAAGCCGCCGACGAGGTCCCTTTGGCTGCCGACGAGGTCCTTCTGGCCACCGACAAGCTCCCCATTGCAATCCCGAAGGACTCTCACCGATCCCGTGCGTGTCGCCTTCCTCGATCGGAGGTTTACGTTTTTAATTTTCCAGCGCCATTTTTTGTTATTCCTGTTGGATTACATCAAGGAACAACTCTAATTAAGCCCTTTTTTTTTTTTTGCTTTAGTCATGGATTTTCTCACTACACATTTGCAAGAGGATGTACCTTGTATGCTTTTTGTTTATGATATTTTACTTGTTGATGTTTGTGATTTGGGTTAGATTTCATCAAGGATCAGTCTTAAGTCAATATCTTTTTGCTTTAGTCATGGATGTTCTCACTAGACATTTGCGAGAGGATGTAGCCAATTTCTTTTTGCTTTAGTTATGGATTTTCTAAGTAGACATTTGAGAGAGGATGTACCTAGTTGTATCCTAAATCTTTTGTTTAGAGTGATGGTGAAATAGAAGGGGATATTATCAGCACAATTCAAGTTGGATGGTTAAAATGGAGGAATGAATCGGGCTTGTTGTGTGATAGAAAAGTCCCCCTCAAACTTTAGGGAAAATTCTATAAGATGGTGGTGAGATCTGCAATGCTTTATGGTGCCGAATCTTGGTCAATAAAAGAGAAGCATAATACTAAGTTAAGTGTTGAAGAGATGAGGGTGCTTAGATGGATGAGTGGCTTTACCCCTAGAGATAGAATACATAATGAGCATATACATGAAAATGTTGGAGTACCTGAAAATGTTGGAGTACCTCCAGTGAATGATTTGATTAGATAGTGTCGCGTTAGATGGTTTGGTCACATAAAACGACAGCCTTCAGATGACCCGGTTAGCAAAGTAGACGTATCAGTCATGGATGTTCTCACTAAACATTTGCAAGAGGATGTACCTTGGTGTATGCTTTTTGTCGATGATATTCTTCTTGTTGATAAGACTAGAGAGGGAGTTGAAGGTAAACTCGAATTATGGAGGTCAACTATAGAGTCTAAAGGTTTTCACTTGAGTAGATCTAAAGCTGAATATATGGAGTGTAATTTTAGTAGCAATAGATCTAGTGAGGGGTTTGTGACTTTGGGCGATCTAGTAATTAATAAAAGTACACGTTTTATATATCTTGGATCGTTTGTTTAGAGTGATGGTGAAATAGAAGGGGATATTATCAGCACAATTCAAGTTGGATGGTTGAAATGGAGGAATGAATCGGGCTTGTTGTGTGATAGAAAAGTCCCCCTCAAACTTTAGGGAAAATTCTATAAGATGGTGGTGAGATATGCAATGCTTTATGGTGCCGAATCTTGGTCAATAAAAGTGAAGCATAACACTAAGTTAAGTGTTGCAGAGATGAGGGTGATTAGGTGGATGAGTGGCTTTACCCCTAGAGATAGAATACAGAATGAGCATATACATGTAAACTACAACACCTAGTATTGAAATGCAGTTATAAGATATTAATAGTTCAACTAGCTCATCAAGTGAGAACGAGGATGAAAGTGGTTTATTTTATGAATTTATTCTCGCAGGATGATTTTGTACGAGCTCGAGAAAGTCATCAGTCCACTGGTGAGGGATCATCTTCATAATCGACCCAGATTTTTGAGTATCATACATGGTCAGATGTTGTTGGAGGAAGACAAAGGGGGAGGGTATATGGCTTGGGTTCGCAAGGCTAATCTTATGAGGGCAATTCATCCACCTCAACATTTTATGACACAAGTGGAGCTGAAGAAACTGTAAGCCAGAGGGTTGCAGCACTGACTAGAGAGATTGAAGAGATAAGAAAGGTTCAAAATGAAATGCAAGCAAAGCTGCGATCCTACAGAGATGAAAATCAAAGGAAGAAAGAGCAAGAGACAGAGCAGCCACATGCATCTCCAGACAGCGATGATACATACGAGGATTAGCACTTTTTTATGTTTGATGACTTATGATGATTTGATTGTAAACTTATTTGGTTAAACTCATTGAACTTAGAACATGTTAACTTGTGAACTTTGGTTTCATTTATTGTTTTGTTTGATTTAACTTATAAATATATTTGTGATAATTGATGTGATTGACTATGATGGCGTGTTGCCCAAAATTATTGTTATTGATTTTTGTGCGGGTTTAGAGTTTAGGGTAAAAATCCCTCAAATAGAGGGGAGGCTGACAATTTTTTTCAGATGCTACAGGTTTCCGGCAGCTAACCGGTGGTTTAGTCGCCGGAAACTTCGATACCGGACGGCTAATTGACGCCGCCAGAAATCTACTATAACCGCCGGTATTTACTGGCGATTGACCGACGGTGTCCGGCGACACGCCGGCGGTACACACCGCCGGCAATTCCTTCGGTTGTGATCGTCGTTTAGCCACCGGTACTTTTCCCGGCGGTCGAATGACGGTATTTTTACCGGTGGTGGGACGGCCGGGAAGCCACTGGTAAAACACCGACGATTACCGGCGGTACAAAGCGCCGGAACACCATCGGTGATAAAAACCGGCGATAATGGTTTCCATCGCCGTTTTTTCCAGCGGTTTGAAAACCGCCGAAAAGCAGCCGTTTTTTACACAACCGCCGGAAAACATGAGTTAACCACCGGCAAAAACCACTGGTAATATGTGGTTTTCCTGTAGTGACACTTTCATACAATCATTTTTAATAACATTTCCATAGAGTTGCTCATAATTAGGATTCAACACTTTCAACAATGGATTTAACCTAATATACTCAACTATCATAAAAGGGTTCTCATGAACAATTATCATCTTAGTAATAATTTTATGTAGTTGCCATAATTTTTGGATCATGAAACATTGGCATATAAAATTCTCCATTAGTGTCAAAGGGAAACAAATTCAATCCCTTTTACCTTTTATCTAATAGATCCATACCTTACAACCATGAAAAAATAAGCCAACTAAAGCACAAGACAACAAATTACAATAAAACAATGATAAAAAAATTAAAAGCCGTGAAAAAATTTTTAATATAACATGCAAATCTAACATAAAATAAGTTAATATATAAGATCTAGTGGAACATGAAAAATTAAGGAATTAAAATGATTACATAACTATATCAAATAGTATAATTTTAAATATATTTGTCAATGACGTAAAATGGAGCCCGTCACGACGTATTGCATGCAGTGCTAGTTGCATGACACGGTACACATGTTCAAGTTGGCACGTGTAATTTGCGCTACGACACGTGCAATTTGAATTTTAGAAATTTTTAATATAATTATAAATCATTTTTAATATTTATATTTCTTAATTTTTAAAATAATATAATAATTTTAAAATAATTTAGTTAGGTTTTATAAAAATTTATTTTAGTAAAAATTTTAGACGAACTTGAAGTTCACCTTAATGATGTGAACTTTGGACTACAAATATATATAACCAAGCGTCCAAGCCTTCCCAACTTGATTGATACTCTAAAATAGGATCCATATAAGATTTTTATAATTCTTTTTTATTTTGCGCCGTATTCAAAATAGAGCGTGCCGCACCGTGCGCTATGCGTCATTGCTCCACGGAAAACTTTGTGCCGTGCTGCATTATTCACCGTTGACAAGTATGGTTGTAAACCTATTTAAAAAAAAAATAGTGGATCTCATCTCAAATTGAAACTTTATTGAAGCAATAAACCGGATAGAAAGGAAGTAAAAAAAAATATTTGTTCAATTTAGCAAACATGAAACCCTAACTAAGAAGAAGCCATTCAAGCAAAACCTTACAGCACTAACTCAAAGAAGATTAATGCATCTTAATAAAATTAGCTTCATCTAAAAAATCAGTAGATTTGAGAAGAAATAGTATATCATCTAAAAAAATGATAAACAAATAATAGGTTTGATCATAAACCCTAAAAATTATTATATCCTACTCTGTTAAAATGTGAACAAACCTAAAAAACGACTAAAATCTAAGGAAAAGTTGATTTAAATCATCGAAAGTTGATAAATACGCATGCCTCAAAATAGAGGTTTATAATGACTTCACCATCTATTCAATATGCAAGAGTTTTATTAGCGAGAATAAAGAACATAATGAAAAGTCGAAGGTTTCAATAAGGGAGAAAAAAGGGGTGTCCAAATAGGGAAAAATTATTAGGTGCGGAGTGTGCATCGTCAGCACAAGCACTGGGTACCTAGCAGTAACCAGCAATACCCACCGATACCGAGTGCGGGTACTGCTAGGTACCAAATACTTATGCGGACTGTTCTCCCCGTCCGCAATCCGCACCTAATAATCTCTCCCAAATAGGACATAAGTAGAGAGACTGAAGATGTCTAAGCTAGGATTTGCATACTTTAATCCTAATCATTAATTAAAATCCAATGGTCGAGATTAAGAAAGTGAGAATTCCATTAAAAGTTAACTAATTTTATTTAGTTTAATTTATAGTTAATAATTAAATTAATTAAACAAGAATTTGACTTGTTGGATTGTTAAAGTGGAGGAATCAAGAATGCATCAGACTTGTTGTGTGATAGAAAAGTCCCCCTCAAACTTGAAAGGAAAATACTATAAAATGATGGTAAGCCTGCAATGCTTTATGGTGCTGAATGTTGGTCATTAGAAGAGAATCATAATATTAAGTTAAGTGTTATATAGATGAAAATGCTCAAGTGGATGAGTGGCTTCACCATTAGAGCTAGGATACAAAACAAGCATATATGTAAAAATGTTGTAGTAGCTCCAGTGAAAATTAAGATTAGAAAAAGTCACCTTAGATGGTTTGGTCATATAAAACAGCAATCTTCTGATGACTTAATTAGAAAAGTAGAGGTATTAGATTTGACTTATGTTAAAACAGCAATCTTTTGATTACTTTGATCTTTCTTTATTAGATTTAAATCAGAATTTGACTTTAATCGAAAGACAATGGACAAAAAGGATTCATGTAGCCGACCCCGCGTAGTGGGACAAAAGCTTGATGTTGTTGTTGTATTAATTAAATTATTTTAACAAAAAATTATTTGTGTTTTGCTCATTTAGAAATTGGGCAAAAAAATAATATAATTTTATTCGGAATGATTCCAATTTGAGCAACTTAGCAAGCCAAACACTAGATATTCATGAATAATGAGTTTTTTAGCGGTGCATGACAATTTATGAGAAATTAGAAAACAAAGTATAAAAGAACAATGCTAATGATCAAATCGTGAGCATATACAATCTTCTTCCAATGTGAATAAAAATAAACGCCACATATCAATATAAGCTAAGTGCACAAAATCTAATAAAAGAAAAAGAAAAAAAAAACAGGATTCTAAATATTAAAAACATTACTCGTGGAAAAAATTACAAAACTATCAATATGAAATATGAAAATTGCAAAAAATAACAATAATAATAATTTCATGGTTTGTACAAAACACAGCCAACCTGCTTTCATAAGCTTAATAATATGGATCATTATGACATGCTAAAATGTAGAAGAGTAACCTAACAGAACATATAATAAATTACAATGCAGCTAGTTTCTAGAAAGATGAAAAAATAAATCCTTCTTATATATAAAAATATTTTTTTTTCCGAGTAACAATTGAGCTTATATACCTCAAACTGCGGATTAAACTTAGTAATAAGCTTTGGTGCTGATGGGTACCAGGATGATCTCTCCAAATTGCTGCAGTAGCTGGAACTTGTATTTGTTATATGAAAGATCCACCACCTGCAGATTAAGGATTATAAGCAGAGATTAGAGAGGAAAATATTCATAATTCTATAGTTAAGCCTCATGAAATTAGCGATGCATGATTCAATGAAAATGAAAAAAAACTGCTTGGAACGACTTTCTTACAGCTTAAAACAGCTTTTAAATTCAAAAAAAAAAAAAAACTGCTTTTAAAAAACAGTAAGAAAGTCGTCCCAAACAAAGCATCAATCTTATTTGAATATTACTTTTTTTTCAACATCTCTGACATTTCTGTGCTGAGAGATAATTTTATTTATAAACAAAGTTATATATGTGTGGCATGATAGTCACCTTAAAAAAATATATATATCATACATAAAACAGCTTTTAAAAAATTTAATTTCTGCATAGAAATTCTACAACAGATTTTGCACATATTTATGCCCGCTCCGAATGAACACTAAAAAAAGGTTAATAAGACAAGCAATACATCACCATATACGATGAATAACAGAAATAGGAGTACAAACCTAAAGGCTTGAATACATGGTAGAAAGTTATTTGGTCATGGCCAGCTCCTATTCAAGTTGTTATTATCCTTGCCAGGAGCTCCTGCTGAACTATCAAAATCACAGGGACTTGTAGGGCCAGAGTCACCTAAGCTGCTAAACTGACGTGAACTCCTGTTCCCAAAACCACCAGACCACCCATAATCCTGGCTGCCGAAGCCACTAGACCGACCGGAACCACTGGACTGTCCTGAACTTGAGCTTCCAAAACCACCAGAGCGGCCTGAATTTGAATCACCAAAACTGCCCGATTTTCCAAAGCCTGAACCAGATCCACCAAATCCTCCGGAGCGACCAGATCCCAAATCTGAATTATCATAAGCCCCTGAGCGGCCAAAACCTGAACCACTAGATTGGCCGAACCCACCCATCCTTCCTGATGAACCGCCAAAACCGCCTCCTGATCCGCCAAATCCGCCTCCTGAACCGCCAAAGCCACCTCCTGAACCGCCAAAGCCACCACGACTAGGTCCAAAACGGCTAGGTCCGCTGCGGCCAAACCCAGAATTACCCATTCGACCACCTCCATAGGAATCAAACTTGCCAAGCAAGTCACCCCCATCCTCCACTTCAATGCTAGGAAGCTGCAGATTCCATCGTAGTAGAGAGAGAGAGAGAGAGTTACAAAAGTTATCCAAAATCATTACTTATTTCAACAGCTACATGTACTTAAATCATATACTCTTAATTCTGGTAGAAAAAATAATGTAAAAATAATTGTTTAAAAGATGAATGCATACACGCTAATAATATGTCCCAGACATATATGACTCAAGATTCCCAAATCAATAAAGTGATCCCAAAAATATTTCAAAAGAAACAAATAATACAGCATAAAATATGCATAAAATGACTCGGATGCTTGTACCAAAACACAAATGGGTGGATTAAGAAGAGCCATGTACATCAAAGGTACTGTTAAAAGAATGTGCATCGTATTAATTGTTCAATCACACCGAGATAGTACACCAAAATATAAATTAATGTACATATAAATCACAGACAAAGATTAAAAGGAAAATTTTAGAAAGACAAAAAAAAACAAAAGCAAAGAAATATCATATTTAAGTACTCTGCTCATATCCCAAACCATCATTTCGCATTAGCTAAGGGTAAGCTCAAGCATCTCCCATAAGCCATTAGTTTCATAGAAAAATTGTAAAAATTTTAAGTAGTTAGTTTAGAATAAATTTGATAATAATAGTAAAAAATGCCAAGCAAAAGCTAATTACCATTTACAAGCAGTTCAAGAAGTTAGTAACAATGATATGTGAACTCTTCAGGTATAAGGCATTAACAAAATTTTCTAGTAGATGTCCAATGATCCAGTGGTTCATCATGAAGACTAGAATAAATATTGTACCTCTGTGAATCTGCATCCAATATCTTGCTCAATGACTCTCATTGCCCGCGCTTGTTCTCTAGTATAAATAAGAATTGCAGATCCTTTCTTACCAGCTCGCCCTGTTCGACCGGATCTATGAACAAAGATTTCGGAACTGTTTGGCAACTCATAGTGAATCACCTGAGTATATCATAGAACAAACAAATATTAAGTACTTCAAGTTCTTCATTAACAGTTGCTTCAACAAACAATAAATCAAAACAAAAATGAAGTCTACTAAAATGATTTGCATTAATGTATGATAATGGGGAATACGAATCATTCACTAAAAATTCCTATCTAGGATCCAAACAAGTCCATACGATTGAGCAAGCCACACATTTGAACCAAAAAGCTGCTTATAATTCCAAGATAATATGTTTATATTATTCCAGTTTGGGACATCAACATATAAATACATAAAATTAATGACTACCAAATAGTGCACATACCTTATTGTGTTGCAAGAAGCCTTTAAATTCTTAAGATTTCTTAATGCAAACCTAGGATGAGATGCACAAAATCACACACATAAAGTCAAATACAACATCCATAACCATGGAATTTAGGCTTTGTTTAGCTATATTTCTACATATGATGTTTACTAGATTTTTATAGTTTTTTTTTTTCAATTTATCTAAAATAATTTTACGTGATTATTCGGGGCCATTTTAATTTTTAGTTATTTCACAATAACGGTTTAAACACAGATATGAAATGAAGCCTTTCACAAGAAGCCGCCCACTTTTGATGAAATTCAGAAAACTGGTAAACTTAGAATCAAATGATAATCTAATGACAACTCAAATAAAACATTTCCATAGAAACTAGTAACAAATAAAAACCACAACAATCACAAATCAAACCAAAATAAAAAATCTAATTTGTACAAGCTTTTGACCAAATTCCACAACCAAACCAATTACTAAAATTGTTGAAGAAAAACGCATTCATCAAAAGTAAAAATACAAACCTCATGTCAGTAAAAAGTGAAAGATTCCCCTAGAAATTGATAATTACCACTTGCACTACTTCAAGGATTTCATTCCAACGTTCCAACCCGCACTTAACCATAATGAAGGAAAGAAATTTTCATTATATTGTAGTTGTTCTCACAAATCATAAAAAATACGACATTTACAATCATTAAATTCATTAAGTGCTAATTTTCTACATCTAACAGACAAATATGATGCAATCACAAAAATAAGAACTTTAAATTTCTACGTAAGCAGAAAGAAAAACCAAATAAAGAGACCAGGGAGGGAGTATCAGAAAAGCCCCCATTTGAATTGCACAAGATTTGATTTCAACAATGCAGTAATGTTTTCAAAAACTACGAAAAATATAATCATGTTAAAACAGATGCAATTTAACATAAAGAAGTAAGTTAGGTATCAACTTCCGTTATTAATTTATTATTAAAATTTAAAACCAAAATATTATAAAATTTTGTACAATTATATATATAGTGCAATTATTTGTAATCATAAATCTGATACAATTATGTATTTTATATTTTTAATATTTTATTGTTAAAATTAATCAGTGCATGACTAATATTTAATTTTTTTTATCAACCCCTGTATAATGATCACATTCTTAAAAAAAACATTCCTTATTCTCACTTAATTCATATAAATTTATCGCATCCACATATTATAACTTGTTATTTGGCTTAGGTGTTTGGTTGTCTACAAAAGGGTTGTAAAATATTCTAAATGCAAAGGTTTTAAAAAGTTGGGTGTTTAGTTTGAAATAAAACAAATGCAATGTAAAATTTTAGTGCATTTGGAATTCACCCTCTAATTCGTTTTTTGTGTATTTGGAATTCCTCATATTTGGGCGAGTTCCAAATACACCAGAAATTCATTACAATTGCCACCGTCTGCCGCCACCACTCATCACTGCCGACCACCAAAGCCGCTGGTCAACCGCCACCGCTGCTAACTGCAGCCACCATTGCCTCTGGCCAACCGCCGTAGCCCACCTCTGTCCAACGTCGTCGACCACCTCCCCCCACCACCATCGACCACACGCCACTGGCCATCACAGCCACCAGCCGACTGCCACACACCGGCCTACGCTGCCATCGGCATCCGTCCACATCACTGCGAATGTCTGCCACCGAACACTACCCTTTTTGCACTATACATCGCATTCATTTTACTTCAAGCCAAACAAAAAATAATAATTTCAACCAAACAATTCTAAAGTATTCCTTTTACACTGCACTCCTTTTTCAGGAAACCAAACAACCCCTTAATGGCCAGTAGTTGCCTTTCTCATTTAGCCCAAGTTCAAAGCTTTCGGTATTTTAAATCCATAAATTTGATTTGAAAACTTACAGAACACGTAAGACGTGTTTTCTAAAATTTTTAAATAGTTCAATTTGTTTTCAAAAACAAAAAAATAAAAACAACTTCCGTTAAACTATTTTTTAAAAACAAAAATAAAAACCATCCTAACCAAGCAGCAGACCTTTTTTTTTTAAAATATAAATAAAGAACATGTAACCATGAGAAAAATAGATAGTTAAAACTAGAAAATAGATGAGCAAAAAAACATTTGACACAACAAGAATTATATGCTCTCAAAAAGAAATTGAACTCAGCATTTTGTACAAGTGAAAAATTAGAAGAGCTAATAAAAGAAAAGTTCAGCCACACACCAAGTCAACATTAGGAATATCCAGTCCACGTGCAGCAACATCTGTAGCAATCAAAATGCTAAACCGACCATCCCTGAAGCTGGCAAGTGTTCTCTCTCTCTGGTTTTGGGAAATATCACCATGCAAGGCCTCACAAGGAAAACTCTTGCTCATAGCATAAGCCAAACGATCGGCATCCCTTTTAGTTTGGGTGAAAACTATGCATTTTCCTCCTTTGGCATGTTCCTATAGAAGAGCAACGGCCACATAGTGTAAAGCGAAGATGGTAAATAACGGAATCAAAATTTATCCAACAAACTTGCCTTGACCAGTGGCCCAAGAATTGATGGTTTTCCATAATTATCTGATGCAATTGAAAAAAGACTAATTCCTTCAGCTAACTTCTGGTCTGAATCACCAACCTGTGAAGGAAGCCAGAATCATTAGCTCCCATTAATAATCAAATGAATCAAAATGCTTTGCATACAAAAATAAAAAATAACAAAAACAAAAAAAACCATTTTCAAAATTAGAATTGAGTAAAGCTGAAAATGAACAAAAGATAAAAAATTAAAAACAAAGAAATCCTCAAAGGAGCACAAGCTAAGGCTACCCAGATTCCAAAGCAAGTGGAAATGCATGAATATATCAGATAAACGAAGATGTAAAGCACATTTACTTGGAAGAATGATGAGAAAGATTTCACGAAAAAATCAAATGATAAGCTAGAGACTATTATTGATACTCACGAGATCGATTGTAACAGGATTATTAAGGTACTTCTGGGAAACTTTTCTTATCCAACTTGGCATAGTAGCCGAGAACATCATACTTTGGCGTTTTTGTGGCAACTTATCCAAAATCACTTCCACATCTTCAGCAAAACCAACGGCAAGCATCTGGTCAGCCTCATCAAGAACAACAAATTGCACCTCAGACAAATTTAGGGCGCCTCGCTTAAGTAAATCAATAACTCTGCCAGGAGTGCCAACTATAACATCTATGCCATAACTCAAGGTTCTCATTTGCTGTTGAATAGGGACACCTCCATATACACACAGTGTATCCAACTGGGATGATTCCCTGAATTCCTTGTCCACTTGTCGAGCAAGTTCTCGTGTTGGTGCCAGAACCAAGGCTAAAGGATTTCTTCCACGCCTGTAACAAATAACGAGAAAGAAACCTAGAAACTTACATGCTAAATGCATGATGCCAAAAATCATGAACAGAAACCATGTTTACAAGTCATCAAACATATTAATCAAGCGAAAACACTAAGGTTTTGTTTGGGACGGCTTTTTTGCTGCTTCTTAAAGCAGCTTTTTAATACAAAATTTTTTAATTTTGGACTAGAAAGCTGCTTTAAGAAGCAAAAAGAAAGCCGTCCCAAACTTAGCATGAGACACTAACCCATGCTTAGCATTGTAGCGAATAATGTTGTCCATGATAGGAATCCCAAAAGCAAGAGTTTTGCCCGTTCCAGTTTTAGCTCTACCAATCATGTCACGTCCTTGCATTGCTGGTTCAAGAACTGCTTTCTAAGAGCACAAATTAGAATCAACATTCAGCACAGGAACAATATAAAGTTGCATCTTTGTTGGTGTAAGAATACTTGAAAAGAAAAATTAGAGGGAAGGAATTTGTAAGTATAATATGGAATAAAAAAATGGCTACAAATAATACAAGAACAAAAGCCTAAAATCCAGAATTTTGTAACTAAAGAGTAATTAAATATTCCCTAAATGAACTAAAAGGTTAATCACTAGGAAAAACACTTGATTTTACAGAAGTTCCTACAATAAATAAATACAATGAACACAAAAATAACAAAAAAGATCAAGCATGCAAGAAGAAGCCAAGATTTATGTATGCAGATAAAAAGGGCGCATGAAAACAGTATTCGTCAAATTAAAAAACACACAATCTCGCCAAAAAAAAAATTCAATCACTCAAATCAAACAAAAGTGACACATGCACGATAATAAGCAAAAAAAAGATTTAAAAACTATTTTCTCTTTTTTCTCTACCACTCACTACTTTACCTCTATTTTCTGCCAATTTCTCACCTTATTTTATCTCAAGATACAAAAGTCACTCACAAACTCTCTCATAATAGAATTCCAAACCACTAATACATGCCCTATGCCCATACCTTTAAAGATCATCGTTTGGCCTCCCCTCTAAATCAAGGATAAATTTTTATTTCAAGTTATCTTAAATTAACAAATTTTCTAACAAACAATAAAACCAAATTTTATCATAAAATTAAAAGATTACTTTCAACAAACCTTATTCCAACATAAAAAATATTATTGTAAATATCAACTACATACCTAATAAGCTTTAAACAATGCAATGCAAAAGTCAATGTTTTTAAAACCCTACACAGGTCCCTATCTAATTTTGGGATTTCATTATTGTCTAGTGCCTACAACTTGATTTCTAGTCATCAATGTCAACCCTCATGCTAAAAGGACATGTAAGATTGCACGTGGTTTTTTAAAAGGTTGAATGCATTTTAAAGGCAATATTGCTCCTCCCTCTTATATGAAGTGTTATTACTGACAGATAGGCAGAGTAGGAGGTGAAGTCGTGAAGGTGAAGACGAAGGCAGTAGTAAATCAACCAAAGGGTCATCGAAAACCTCCCCACGGAAAACGGTTTCCAACAATGGAAAGGAAAAGATTTAAGAGGGGCAATTGAGCCTGTTAGGAACTAAGATAAATCGACCCTAAACCCTAGTTGTCACAATAAACCCTATTAGACTATCCTAGCCCTAGCCCACAAGGTTGTCCTAATCCAATGCAAGCCCAAATGAACTATAATGGACCTAGGTAGACTCCAAACCTAATTGGCCAAAGTAGACCCTAACTAACCCTAATTAGTTTCACTTAAACCCTCCTGAGGACAAATGGGTATGTAATTGACTAGTTTAATCCAATCTAAGCTACCCAATCCACGCATAGACCTAATTTACTAAATACATTAGCCCAACCAAATCCTAATTGACTAGACTAAGCCTTCCTAAGACCTAAATTGACCTCTAAATGGTTAAACAAGCCTAATTGACCCAACTCAAACATTAAACCTAACCGAATCTAGACCTAACTAGACATATGGAAGAACCTTGGTTCAATTGACTTATCAGGCCATAGCTTGCCCAATTAACTTAATCTAGACTTTCCTTCAAATCTAACGCAAAGCCTAAATGAGTAGCTTAACCCAATCTAGGTTGGTATGACCCAATGCCAACCCTTTTACCCAACTGACCTAATTGGTTCAAACTACCACAACTAATACATATTTAGTTAAACCATTGGTCACCTTAGGACCCAACCAGACTTGTAGACAGACTTGTAGATGGATAGCTTAGTCCGATTAATTGGCACAAGTCCCATGGTTAGCCTAACATTGGCCCAATCATTGTAATCAAGGGCCTAGGACCCTAATAAATTTAATCCATCACCTACGCTCGCCTGTATGACTCTTAGAAGCCTTCAAGGCTCATCAAAACCCTAAAGTACCTAAGATTAATAGTTCTTGAAACTTAGAGTGTGCCCACGCTAAGGATCCATGACCTCATCAACATCAAATTCTCCAACCAAAACAATTCCCATGAAGTAAAGAAAGATATGGTAATTGAGATGATTGATTAGTTCTGAATACTCCTGATCACACCCATGGCTTCATGAGCTTTCTTGGGACCCATCTCAAAAATTAGCACCAATCCTTAGACATCAGCCTATATAAACATTCAAATACAAACTACATGAGATTACAAACCTAGTGCAGTTAACCTTAGAGGCCATCCCAAGCTAGCAAACAGTCTCCCTAAGAAGCCATATTGAAAAAAGGAGATGGTGATTGATGCAGAGTCCCAAGTTACATCAAGCTAAGAAACTAATGTGAGCATCTTCATTAGATCCTGATGAAGCTACCCAATTGAATTAACTAGCTAGTGACAACCTTAGTTGAGGTGAAGATTCAAAACAATAAACCCTCTTAAGCATGGGTGCATAAAGTTCGAAGCCTGATATTTTAATTATAACACATTATTGAGAACATCAAGTTGGTCTTTAAGATCTTGAAACACCCTTTGAATAATACCTAAAAGTACCCACATTAAAATTCCTCAAATTTGCACCTTACATGTCTACGAACTTATTGCAAAATTTTTGGCATGACTATAATTTCACAGCGTCCAGATAGTAATCCATGATTAAATAAATAAATAATCCTTGTTCTCTTCTTTTCCCTCTTTCTCGCATTCCTTAATTTCATTTCTCTCTATTTTCTCAAAAGAAAAGAAAAGTGGCTGCCAATTATTCCTCTTATTTCTTACCAATACAAAACCAATCCACAACAAAATTTGGCTCAATACAATATTCACTCATCAAACCTATCACCATCAAATCCTTATTTGCACATGAACGAGATTGCACACACATGGGCTAGCCCTATGTTAATACCTTTGTTAGAGAATATGTTATTTTATTCTAAAGCAAACGCATTATTTCTATTTATCCTAAAAAAATGCATATATTAAATTTTATAATTATCTTGGAAAAATTATTGATTTAAATCATTATTTAAAATTACGCAATATGAGGCTCACTTAAGGTTGGCCTCAGCACAATTCCAGTAAAAAACACCTGAAGACTTATGCCTCGAGCTTTTTTATGAGGCGAGCGCCAAAGTTTGGTTGAGGCACGCCTTGAGGCATGTGTTAGACCGGTCCATGCTAGACCGATCCAGCCGGCCATAGGCAAGGGGCTGGCCCATGTGTACATGAGGCGGACCACGTAGGTTCGCCCCTTAGGAATTGCCGCCCAAACAGTTGTGGGGACCACTAGGGAATCCCATTAGGAAAGGAGGGGTGGCTAGGGCTGTGGAGGATTTTGACTTATGTGGTTTAATTGTATGATTTAAATAGGAAGAAAATATTAGGGTCAGGGTCATCAAAAAATTGTGGCTATTTTTGTGTTCCTGGTGTTCGGTGTCTAGGGATTGGGAGAGATAGATCCTCCTCTCGAATTGAGGATCAATTGTATCTTGATATTTTTCCTTCTGTTATATTTGAGCATTGCAATAAAACTACTATTTTTTTTTGTTTTTCCTATGAGTTTGGTGGATATTTCTCGTTGTTTTCTCATATTGATAGGTTTTACTTGAGATCTTCAAGTGTTTCATATCAGCATGCCTCGTGCTGCTAGCGTAAAGCATACGCCTCACCCTATTTACATATTTTTTATTAAAACTTACATAAACCCTAAACTAAAGCCTCGAACAAATCACGCCTTCATGCACCCGGAGCCACAATAGCTTCCTCTCGACTGCATTGACCTCCAGTCCGCCGCCTCCACCACCGCCAGTGATCGCTTGGAAGCCAGACACCACCACTGCCTCCTCTTCTAAATTTTTTTGAGAATTACTCTCATCTTTATGTTGATCACAAACATTTATGAAAGTAAAAGATAACTGAAATAAATAAAAATAAAGCAAATTATGAGGTATAGGACTCTACATGATGAGATAGGGAAGAGTCCAATTTATTATCACGATGACTCAAATAAATACCCCCTCAATGATGACACTATAAATGATTTATGAGTTGTTATCAACTATTTCAGTTTTCTTTAGGAATTAAATGTGGATGAGTAGACAACTGAGAAAGAAGGAATTTTAAGTTGAGCTTGATGTTATATGATCTTTTTATGTAATATATATATATATATATATATATATATATATATATATATATAATATTTTGTATTTGTAATATTTGGATTTCAATTTTATTCATGCAACTTATTACTTGTCAATTTACATCTTATGCAAATTTTGGCTTCATATATATATCAATTTGTTACTTCATAGTTCAGTAGAAAGTTAATATGTCATCTTTTAACATATTATTTTAGTATTATATAAAAATCACTTTTAATATTTATTTTCATTATAAGCATTTTTTAATTTTATGGTTTATGCCTCAAATCACCTTGAGGATGGCGCCTCGCCTCATGAACGAAAATGCCTCAATACCCAATTGCGCAATTTTTAACCTTGATTTAAATCTTAATGTTAACTCTACCCTCAATGTTTTTTTTTGTGGAAAGTATATAATCTATTTAAGTGGAGATAGCATTTATAGCTCCTAATAGCTCAATAAATGAGTAGTAAACAAACTATAAATCAAAATGCCATGTTACATGAACACATTAATTATTGTTCTTCAAAATTGGCCCCAAGGGTGACGAAGTACCCATTGGATGGTTATTGAACACGCTCCCCCCCCCCCCCCAAACCCCCACCCCCACCCCCACCCCAAAACACAGTCATCACTTATCTCCCACCATCTACTACTCCGTTCAATTACACTTCAAAAACCTTAATCACCCCCTTCAAAGAACTTGATTTAATTGGCTAAGAGTATATTTTTGAAGCTATAAAAGGCATGGTTAAGGAAGGATTTTAAAAAATAACCAATGAAATGAGAGCACGCACACTAAAGAGAAAGAAAGAGAGAGAATGTCTTATTTGGGTGAGTGATAACCTAATATTGCCGTTTTGCATTAACACTAAATTTGATTGACAAATCATCTCAAATTATTTACACCAACCCAATTATTAGAACTTTCATATGTTGCCTTGATTGGATTCATGGCATCAATGTCTACATGATGATATGGTCAACTTTAGCCCGATTGGATCAATTAGATCCACAAAGAGTAAGATTGTCATGAGAAGGCATGATTTGCATGTTCATTGTATAGCTACAGGGAATATTCAAGTACATTTTAAATAAGGACTAAAATATCCCACAGAATCTATAAATAACTTTGTTAAAAGCACGCTTTTGGAGCACAACGAACTAACGAAGTGATGCGCTAGC
Organism: Dendrobium nobile; assembly: GCA_022539455.1. Classification (NCBI taxonomy): domain Eukaryota; kingdom Viridiplantae; phylum Streptophyta; class Magnoliopsida; order Asparagales; family Orchidaceae; genus Dendrobium; species Dendrobium nobile. The sequence goes on along the minus strand of CM039732.1, from coordinate 26,784,001 downwards.
CTTGCTCGTCGCTTGTTTGTGAAGCGAAACTCATGGCAAAGCGAGTGTGTTGCACCACTTCAATACATCGTGTCGTAGTGCTATGAGCTCAGCTCCGGCTTGAAGCAAGATCATAGTTATGATTTCATGGTTCAGTTCAATATTTGAAAAGTACATTACATATGTTTGCTCTTCTTAAACACATTTATTAGATTGTGGTGAAATGATAATTTCACTTTCCTCAATTGTTAACAATTGTGAAGGAGTCAAACTTGAAAAATGATAACCACTTACCACCACCTTTGTTTTACAGCTTCTCACCTAGGTTGAGGAGGAGTGGAAGGTGAGGCATCATTGTAAATACATGAATCCAAACCCTCCTTGATTCTCATAATCGAGGAGAATTATAAATGAAACATAATAACCATGCATGATCGTTATTGTTTTGGTCATTATTTCTCATAATCATTGAGTCATTGCTCATTGGATCCCCATTCTCTCCCACTTGAGTTGGTCAATTCGTGGTTCTTTTATTTACAATTACTCTCAGCTAATTTTTATATACTTTTCATTAGTTATTGTAGGTTGTACCAGTTGATTCTCACCCACAAGCTTCTTCTAAAGAATATTTTTTTATGCCTCATCATATTTGTACTATAAGCCTCTCACTCACAAGCTTCTTTTTAAGAATACTTTTTTGATGCCTCAATTTCACACTCTCTCATTTTACGTTGCCTCCTTTTCTACATCTCTAGTTGGTCACTCAATCTCATAAGTATATTCTTAATTTAACATAATCTTACATCATCTCCTTATTTTGCTAACATGTTATTTCTTGATGTAGTTTAAGTTAATTAAAAAACTATTGAGGAAAGTTAGCATCTTATAATTAATATTTGCTATTAGTGAAAATTATTTAAACTACGCTAAGCTCCGTGATTTTTTGCTTTTTCACATTTTTCAATAATAAATGTACTTGCTTTAAATACTTTCAATTTTACTCCATTTTCTTTGAGTTGCATCACATTCAAGGTTTAAAATTGCGTAATTAAGCCTCGAGGCGGTTTTCGTCCTGGAGGCGAGGCGTAAGCCTTGAGGCGGTCTGAGGCGTAAGCCTCACGGGCACAGAATTGCGTAAATGAAAAATTAAGGGTTTTAGCAGGAAAATAATAGCAATATTCTATCTTACAATAAAAACATCTAAATGATATATGAAAATAGTGGAAAGTAAGAAAGTAGATGTAATAAAATCATGTCCCAAAGTTCAAAATCACAAAGTATTAGTTTAACAAAACTTCCAAAGTACAAAGAACATATAAAATGCAATCATATCCCATCACTAAATGGGTCTTCAAGGGAATCTTCTTCTCCAATTGTATCTATGAATGTCATATCATCATCATCTTCAATATGACTCACTTTTCTCTTCCCTGTTCAATAAGAGAAAAGATCATTATCATGTTAATTGCTCTAATATAATAGCATATAAGAAGTTGTGGAATACATTTACTTGATTGTTGTGCTGCAGAGCTAGTGGATGTGTGTGGTGTGGTACTAGTGGATGTGACAACTTGATCTGCTTCGCCCCTCAAGACATCCACACTTAGATCTTCTAGCTGTAAGTCAGATAATGGCAAATCTGTCTCATCATCTATAAACCACTCATTATCAGATGACACATCATCACACACCAACAGGTCCTCATCATCCTTCAACCCCTTATTCCTTAACCTCCTATCTCTTAACCTCTTGTTGTGCATAATATATACGAGGGAGTTCATTCTGAGTGTTGATAGCCGATTTCTTCTCTTTGTTTGCACTTGACTATATGTATTCCAGTTTTGCTCATACCCAGAAGAAGAACAAATGAGACCCAACACTCTTACAGCAAAACTCTGTAACTCAGGGGTGGAATCACCAAATTGGATCCAACAATGCTATGCTGTGTTCTGCAGCTCCTTTAAAATCCATGTTCGCAACTCATACATGGAAGGTGCCTTCAACCCTCTCCCATACAACCCTACAGACCGCAGCATACTGAAGTAGGCAGGCGACGTAGCAACATTAAATGGTATGACATTCTCAAAAAAAAACCTCCCAATGTCCATGACTCCATGCAAACCTGTCGCCAACCCTCTCTGGTACCAACTGCAGGCATCATCTCTGCTTGTCCTCTATCCGCTCCTGGATAAGTCATATACTGATCCATAGGACCCCATAACCTCATTATGTATAGTGGAGGAAGAGCCCTTTCCACTCTCGCTCCCAAAATAAGCTCCATGTTCGACCCTTTCATCAAATTGCTCCTGTTGTAAGCGTTTTGCCGTGGTAGTTTTTTTCATGTAAGCACTTATTTCTTCCTTCACATTGTCCGGCACTTTTGCACACGGTGCTACATTCTTATGAGAAAATGATAAGTGCTCCTTCATGCGGGTTACTCCGCCCTTCACCACTTTCTCACAAAAATTGCATTTTAAATAGACATACGTTTTCTCGCCCCCTCCTACGTCAACTTGCATGCTATATTTCCAAGAAGGGTCATGCCGCAATGACGTATTCGCCTTTTCTTTACCTCTAACCATGTCTCCTAAAGCAAAAATCCAAAAACACAAAAAAAAATAAAAAAAAACATAAACCTTAGATTTTCTTACACTTGAAAAATCTAACCCTAAACTAAAAAAAAACCTAAAATCCAATGTGGAGTACTCCTAGAGGGCGGCCGGAAGTTTCAACTTCGCCGGAGAGAGGCGGCGCCGGCGAGAGAAGCGGCGGGAAGGGAAGCTGACGAGTAAGCACCATGCAGGCGAACCTCTGTTTCGCGAACTGAGCCGTGCGGGATGGGAAAATGTCGGGAGAGGTGTTGCCGTTCGGGTATAAGGAGAAAAAGAACTTCATTTTAAGTGAGTGGGCCCATTCCCATGAGACGTACGCCTCACTAAGAATTGCATAATTGCGCCTCTGAGGCGTGCCTCAGCCCCAGTGAGGCGTACGCCTCTTAGAAAGGTGGAATTACGTAAGCTTCGAGACGGTTTTGGGAGGAATTGCGCAGAGGCGCGCCTCTTAATGCGCAATTTTAAACAGAGATCACATTTGTATCAAACATATTTCTTCATATATCAACTCAAGTATTTCTATAAACATTGATCATCCATGATGTAGTAACTTTGCCAAAAATCAAACTCAATACTAAATTTTCTGCAATGAAGAGGGAAATGATGAAACATTGAATAGCTATTGCATTATCAACCAACACATACTGCTCATAATCCACCTCAATCAATTGTACTTTCCAACCACCAACCACCCTCTTCAAGCATATTTGTTTAATTAGCTAAGAGTTTATTTTTTAGGCTATTAAAAACATGAATATAAAATGATTTTGGAAGAGAGCTTAAGGATGAGAGAGTTAGAGATTCATCTTATCTAAATGGTTCCACAAGGCAATGGGAGAGCAAGTCCTCTTGAGTAAGTGATTCCCCGGATGTTATAGAATTCATTGAATGGCTATTGTATTATTAACCAACACATGCTGCACACAATCCACCTCAAATCCTCAATCAATTGTACTTTACAACCATCAACCACCCCCTTCCTTCAACTTTTTTTAATTTTAATTAGCTATGAGTTCATTTTTTTAGGCTACTAAAAACATGAATATAAAATGATTTTGGAAGAGAGCTGATGCGAAGCATCTTAATTATAATATGATTAGAGACTCATATACCATTTCTTATCTTATCAGAAAAGATGGGCTGATGACAACGATCGAAGCCATGAAGCCTTGTGAAGTGAATGCATCATTAGAGTGATTAGAAGATTTAATGATAGGAAATACTTGAGTTTGCAAGTAACCCTAAGGGAATACTTGAGTTCACAAGCAAACCTAATCGAAATTAGCACTAAAACAGAGAGAAATCTGCTGTTTACAGCAGTAAATAAGACCAAACACAGCAGGTTTTGAATAGGAACAGCGAGAAATTTGGAGAAAAACAAAGCAGCTCACTAGTAGATGCAAGAAAACGATAAAATATACAATGTTCTTCGATTCGAGAGGAAGAACAACTATCCAAAAATCTCTAGCAAACCCTAGAGCCCAAGCACACGATGAGATCTCCAATTCAGATTTCCAATTCAAGATGAGATCCCAATTACCTCCTAAGCTCCAAATTAACATCAAAGGACAATTACAAACTTTCTAAAACAGCCTGCCTCATTCAAATTTTCCCTCCTAAGTTAAATTAAACCAAGCATGGCCCACCTAGGGCTTCCGCGCACCAAGTAGCTGCATTGGCAACTATACCGATGGCAAGAACAGTTTCTAATGCCACTGTGGAGAAGTAAGCTAAGGAAGAAAGTATAGATGAAACGGTGGAGAAAAAGAAGTGGAGAAGAGGTTGGCTTGTCGTCGTATCTCAGCCACCACCGAGAACTCAGAAAGATGTTGAATCGTCCTCCCTTATAATCTAGTTCGAGCTCCAAGAGCTCAAAAGGCCACCATAGCCACAATCTCCACAGCAGCGACAACACTGGCGTCAGTGGTTTTGTAGACATCACCATCCTAGGCCAGTTTAAACAGTGCCACGTCGATCTTGGTTGTCCCAGTAATACCCACCTCTTCTTTAAAATATCCATGATAGCTGGTCAAACCCGAAATGCATGCTTCACTTCTGGGCTTCACACAAACTCTGGTTCAGCTAAGGTTTTTCAAAGCAGGTTTTAGATGGCTAATTCTTTAGAGTTTGGTGTTCTTCTTCAATCTTGAATCAATCATCGATCACTGAAACAGGGGAGGAAGCTGCATGTAAATATTCAGGAAGCTGGGTTAGAAAGGAATACAGTCTTGCTCCTTAACCTACTGAAATTCTATTGTGTGCGTAGTCGGGTTGATGATGTGCAAGAGGTGTTTGATAGCACCCCCAAAGGAATTTGGATACTTTTGCATGGACTGCCATGATTATCGGTATGTTGGGAATGAGACACCCCACCAAGCGATTAAGCTGTTTTGTGAAATGCTTGAGTATGGATTGGAACTGAATTCTTATATCTTTTTGGCATTGTTGAGGGCATATACTGATTTGAGTTTATGAGTGTTGAGTACTAATTCACATTCACTGATAATTAAGTGTGGGTTTGGTTCCTTTCTATCTAATGGGAATGCACTTATTCATGTTACGGGTCATTTGGAGATGCTTGTAATGCACGGAAGGTGCCTGGTATAATGTTTGATTGTGATGTTGTATAGTTGTCCTCAATGATACGAGCTAGTTCCTCTGCAAAGCACTTCATTGAATCAGCAACATTGTCTTCTAGGATGTAATTTGAGTACTTTATTAGACCCCATGAGATTACACTTATTTTATTATCGCCTACTTGCAGTTTCTTGTTTTCTTTGAGAAAGGGCCAATCAATCAATGCTTATGCAATTAGGAATGGGTTTGATTCTAATCTTATTATTTGCTCTGCTCTTGTCACAATGTATTCTAGATGTGGAAATCCTGATGAAGCTTTTAAAGTCTTCAGTGGTATGGGGAAACCAAATATTTTAATTGAAATCAAATATTCTTTGCAAAATCTTCGACCCAGGAGGGATGCTTATGACTTCTACACCTACCTCACTCCCGATGACGCGCTACCATCTCGACGAAGTTGAGCTCTTATGACGCAGGAGAAATATAATGCTTAGGGACTAGTATACCATTTATTACCTTATAATTTATGTTTGATTTCATTGATTACCACAATCCTAGTTGTCTCTTTCTGTTAGTAGGACTACATGTCAACCTTTTTAGGTTGTTTGGCCCTTTTTATTGCAAAATAGAATTTCTACCCTTGTTGAGATTATATATTGGCTCATAGTTTATGATAGAGGATATAGATGATATTGCTTTGAGTTTATTATTGTTCTCTGGTTTTGTTTTGCATCTCCCTTCTTTTACCGATCCACTACATCAATTGGTATCAGTTTAAGAATGAGAGAGTGAGAGAATCATCTTTTCTAATTGGTTCCACAAGGCAATGGGTGAGTAAGTTCTCTTGGGTAAGTGATTACCCAGATTTTATAGGTGAGGCTCCTTAGTTTTCGGTGAGATAATTCTCCCTTAATTCCAATGTATTTTTCCTCTATGACAAGGAAATTCTTCTTCATGCCAACTTTCAATTTTGCTTAACAGATTACACCAAAAATTTTCAAAAAAAAAAACTAATTTTCAGCTAAATAAAATGGAAATACAACATGATTAAGCAAACTTCCTACTACCGTAGCACCCCTTTGAAATGTTAATCAACCCAGTTAACTAAGAGATCAACTATATCTCCACAAAATTTTACAATTTAACAACTTGAATAAACCTACATCAAGGCTGAAATAAGCTATCAAAGTAAAACTCCACATAAGCATAATCCCGTCAATTTACCCGATTTCCACCTTACAATCAGTCAAAAAGCAGTTCTTGAACAAAAAACACAATCAAGTCCAAAATAAGAATAAAGAAAAGTTATGTATCAATTTCTAATCAGAGCATCAATACCTGAATAGGAAACAGCCTGGTGATACTCTTCCTGGCAAGCGCCGAGACAATATCCTGCGAGATTCCAAGCTTGGCAATCTCAAGCCCGTCATCGCCTCTCTTCCCTTCGTCATAATAGTCATCGACGGCGAACTCGGCCCGATTAATCTCACTCGCTCTAAAATTGAGCGGCAACGCAGAGAAATGGAACTCCCTCCGCCCTACGCATCCGATCGACGGACTCCCCGCCTCTACAGTTGAACCATGTAGTCCTCGAACTAAACAAGCCAGAGACGTAGAAGACGACTCCAACGCGACAGCGGCAGCAAACCGCGGAAGCGCGGAGGAAAGGAGATCAACAATAGTCTGACTTGACGCCGTCGACTTGGCAATGGACGCCGACCTCCGGAATAAAAAGTTCATCTTGACGCAACCTGAAGACAAATTACAGAGCGAGGATAAACCCTAAAAAACGGCTAGGGTTTTGCCAAACGAGAAGCTGAGAGGGTTTAGCAGGGAAAAGCAGATTTCTAAGGGTGGCATTTTGATGGAGCGAAGATATTTATGCGCTCTCTACAATCTTTTTGGTCCGACCGGGAGGGCTTTTATTGTCAGGATATTGAACCGGGCCATCAAATGTGGACGGTGAGGATGGGTTTAGGAAACAATCGAGCGGCATATAAAAGGAAACGTTGGCATCTAGATGTGAGAAACTCGCTCATTACGGAACGGTTCGAACCGTCCGGTCGGCCTTGGTCCGGCTATGGTTACACAGTATCGGTCCACGGATCTAGTGCAGGAATGATGGCAATCAAATGCGACAGTCTTAAATCGGATTTGTCCTAAAATATGTTTGGCCAGGGTCAACATGAGGATAAATTATTATATGTGATCATATTGTTTGGAGGTGAATCAAGATATGTCATGTCATCTAATACATAGCATTGGTACATAGCAAAATTAAGACTCACTCTCTCTCTCTCTCGCTCATATATATATATTACATGATGGGAGCCACCACTTTACCATTGAGAAACAACCTCTAGAATTTTATCCATTTATTAAACGATTTAAGGTTTTATATATGGATACTATCAAGAATGTCAAGTGCTTAGTGGGGCAAATAGTAACAATCTCTCAAGCAGAACGATGATGAAATCTTAAATATTAAGACATATTTTAATATAAGAATTAGAATTTCATCAGGAACTCCATAGTTACGTAAATTTGTATAGATTTACTCCTAGATTGGGATAGTGATTCCACATGAAGATGTTCTAATAAAAATATGTATGCAAAAAATTTTATAGTTGAGAATTCAAGATGTTCTAATAAAAATATTTCTAAGTAATTTAAGATCACATGATGTTTTCAAGCAAACAAATCTAGAATTCAAAATTCATATCTCATATGTAAGCAAAAAATTTTATATCACCTAAACTAAATGAAATTAAGTTAATCTAAGGAATATAGACCTTAATGAGAAAAAGTAAAGTATTTTATTAGTCATTTGCATCATACAATGCTTAACATACCAAAGGATTTGCGCATACACTTTAACATATTTCTACTCATGAGTAAGTGTATTACAAACTTCACTTTTATATCTCCATCAGTCTTAGCATGTCAAAACCTGCTCAATAACCGCTAAACTGACTATCATTTGGGAGTTTTTATGAGCCATTAAAATTAGACTTTGGTAGGGTATTTAAGGACATTCTTAAATAGATTAGCCTTAGATGATTTAGGCTTCGTTTGGGACAGCATTTTTATTATTTTTAAAGCAATTTTTTAGTACAAAAATTTTATTTTTTATTTGCTAAAAAGCTACTTTAAAAAACAATAAGAAAGTCATCCAAAATAAAACCTTAGTCACATAAAATGTTGACATTTTGATGACCTAATTAAGAGAATAGATGTATTAGATATGTCCTATGTTAAGAAAGGTAGAGGTAGACCTATAAAGACTAGTTAAAATTTGTTAGAAATGATTTTTTTTTATTAAATTAAATGAGAAATTGACCATTAATATGGCACAAAGGAGAAAAATAATTCATATAACCAATCCCATGTAGTGTGATAAAGGCTTAATTATTCTTAATAAAATTATTTTAAGAGGTATTCTAAGTATATAGCAATCATATCTACAAATTTTTATTTGTACAGATGGCTATTCAGTGATTTTCAAAGTGTTGGAAATACTTTGGCAAGGTTTTATTGTAGCATTTATGCTTTCTGCCATGTGTCATGCCTTCAATTCTAGCACCCAAATAAGCTTAGATCCATCAGATTAAGCAGTACATGCATTTAAAATATGCATGGATGATAATGAATCCTAAGATCTGCCTTCTAAATTTTAAATATATAAGTTTAAATTAGTATTAGGTTTCGCTTGGAGAGATTATTCTGTGTGGACATCAAACGTCGTCCGGTGGCGAATCAGAGCATGACATATCTCCCCATACAAAAAATACACAACAAAAGGTTGACATGATGCGCTCTAAGTTGTCTCCGGACAGCGTCCATTGTCCGCACATAATAATTTTTTTTTTCATTTGAAATAGTTCTTTTACTATTTTTTAAAGCAGTTTTTAATTTCAGTCGGCGGCATTTTCTTCCACATATGCCATCACTCACCACCGTTCATATTAGTAAAATAAACTTTAATGTTCATGCTCGACGTTCTACCAGTGGAAAAATTATTAGGTGCGGAGTACGCACCGTCCGCACAAGTACTGGGTACCCAGCGGTACCGAGTGCGGGTGCCGCTAGGTACCCAATGCTTGTGCGGACAGTTCTCCCCGTCCGCACTCCGCACCTAATAATCTCTCCTACTAGTGAGTCTAGTCATGGATGATTTAGGTAAAAACATACATGGGCCTATAGATATTAATAATCAGAACTGCAATTTCTTGTTGTGGGGGCCCATGTACCTATGGATCACTCTCCACCCCAGTCGGCCCGTGCATATGAAACATATATGAATCTTTTTGAAAAGTTGCATTAGATAATGGATTAAGCATGTATAAATGATTTCACAATTTTGTTATAATAATTAAAAGCTTAAACTAATTAAAATTAAATACATGTATGTAACACATATTTGTTAGGATTTAAAGGAGATGAAAAAATTATTTCATCGTCTACGAAAAACATGCCAAATCATCAAGAAGAATTATCTGAAACGTACATGAATCCATTGAAATGCATAATCAAGGTTTTCGATCTTCCATGTTTGAAGCGACGTTCTCGAAGAGAGCGAGAGACCCCTTCCTTTCACTCAAGATGGGGAATGAGAACTTCACTGCTTAAACTGAGACAATGACCCTTTTATACTTCAAGTGTATTTATTTTTATTTCAGTCAATCATTAAATTAAAATAAATATTTGACCTCTACACAAATAATTATTCACATATAGATTTAATTGAGATGCGACATAAGCAAAAATAATAATTTTTAAATAGATCACAAATTTAATTGGCTCAATTTTAGATAGCGTCTAATGTATAATATTTTACTTATATGTATAAATACATGGCTCCACATACAGAATTTTCCCAACACTATTGTACTACGATTCAAGTAATTAACTTAATCTTAGTCTAGTCATTCATTATAAGTAATATGGTGCAAGATTAACCTCTTAGATAAGAATTTGAATTGAGAGAGAAAATGTAAATCATAAAAAATTAGAGGGCATGCTATAGTGCTAAGAAGGTTGGCGCCGTGGAATTAAGCTCTTTGTTTTTAGAGTTGAATTTAGGTGAGCGTTGGAGCGTTGATGGCATCGCTGCGACGCTCAACTCTTTGTTTATGAGATTATGGGAGGATCTCAAATATTCTATTGGAGTTATTTTATGAGATTATGGGAGGATCTCGAATATTCTATTGGAGTTATGTGGAGTTGAGGAGGCTAGCGAGAGACCAAAATGGATGGTTTTAAAATACTATATATTTTAATACATTTGCTTAACCACCTCACCCCATCCATTCTTGTCGGAGAAGAGGAGAGGAAGAGGAGAGAGAAAGACAGGGAGAAGGTTGGGAGGTTGGAACTCCGAATCTTCCATTGAGCTAGTTAAAGAAATTATCAGGCTCAAGGTAGGCAAACTATACTATATCTCTTATTTCAATTCTGATATTTCTATATTGAGATATGCTTAAAAATGTATTTTTCTCAAGTTTGAGGAAAGTTTCAACAAATAACTTTCTACACTTTGTTAAGAACAAATTGGTTGTAAGCATGCGAATTTCCATAGGCAGGTTTTCTTTAAATGAATTTGTAGGAATTTGATAGGAAGTGCTTGTAGAAATTTAGGAAAAGCTTTGGCTGAAATCTAATTTTAGCAATTTCAGAAAATCAGTAACAAGAATGTAACACCCCAATTTACCCCTTAACGGTAAAAGGAGTATTACTAACATAAACCTTTCATTAGTTGATCATATGATACTTTTGCACATTTCATGACATAAAACATCCAACAATTCAGCTCTCATACATCACATCAAACGGAAGCAACTAATAACTTTAAATTTTGACATAAGATATTTATAGAGTCATTACAAAAAATTCAAAGTAATTTATCATTGGGAAGTTTACATACCTCAAGTTTAGACTTCAAACAAAGATAAAATACTAAAATTATATAACATAACATATGTAATACTTGTCAAATTAGTCTGATATGATTTTCTCCTTTCCCTTTCCTGTAACAACAGCCAGTAAAAAAACACTGGTGAACTGTGAGGCTCAATAAGGATTTCATAATTAAAAAACAATTAAATTTCATAAAAATATGGAACTATTGAAATCATAAGTGAAACTAAATTTAGAAAACATCATAAGTTAAACTATAATAAGAAACTCTCATATAAGGCCATGTAGCAATAATCTTTTCCTTCCACTATTGACTATACTGAATATCAACTTTAGACTTTTAAAAGATTAGTTTATATTTAGAAATCTATTCAATGGATCCCAGGTAAACCTGGCATTATCGCCATTGAATTACATAGAGGTCCCTTTTGCCTCTTTAGGGGTCCCTTTTGCCCCACCTGCTATACAAATATCGTATTCTCTGGGACCCCTTTTGCCCCATATACAATACAGGTTTCATAATGGGTCCCTTTTGCCCACCTGATATTGCATACATCATATCATAACCAACCAATCTTTATTAATTTGATATTCAACATAATTCATACATGTTCTGATAAATATAAATGCATCTAACAGTTACATCATATAAATATCAGAAAGCCATCATGATTATGTTAATTATAACAATCATAAATTTCATCTATCCGTTTCGTGTATAGAATTTTCATGCATGACATTTACAATTTGATCTTATAGTCATTGCATCATCAACTAAAAATACTAACATTTTCACACATGTTCATACTTCATATTTTTCTTTGATCATATGAATCTGATTTACTACTGCATGGCTAATTGAATATCATATGCATAAGATAAAATCGTATGTTTTAATTTGAACTTTGCATTCTTACCACCTTTTTTAGGAGTCTTCCCCAATCCTCCACTACGAACTCTTCTATGATTGTAAGTCACTACGAAACCTTCTCTTTGCATGTATGTATTTGATAAATCCTAACATTGCATTTGTATACACTTAGAACTTTTATCATTTCCTTTTAGGATTATAAAAGACAATGAAAATATAAAAAGAAGGCTTACCTAACTTCTCTCTTAACCTTCATTCACTTCACTGATTTCTCAATTAGTTTGCACCTTGCATCACTGTTAATTCTTACCCCCTTGATTTCCTCCAAGTGCTTCTCCGATGCCTGAAATAGTGATTTCTGCAACTCCCTACAGTCCCGCCCTCAGCATTGTTCCGCCTAAGAAAGCACTCTCAATATGCTGACTGAATAACAGTAATACCTGCACTATAATGTTTCAAACCAAGCCACATTGAATGCATGCATTGTGCCGAAGATAGCTATAGCAATTCATGTATTCCTTCTCTGCTTTGCATTCGAAAATCTATCTCAGCCTTCCGGTTCCACCATTACACGTGAATAACACTAATAAATTTGTCCCACTCCAATAACTGCCTTAGATACTTATCCGAATTCCTTTGGCTTCAGTGAAAAAACGAATTGAATAAGGATTATAACTGCCCTTTTCCAACCAAAGCATCTATTCAGTCATTTGGGATTTATCTAATTATCTATTTAACTTAGATTACTAAATTCTTTTATTTGTTAATATTAATATAATAAACATTTAGTATTAAGCTTATATATTTAATATTAATCTATTTAACATTAACTGAAAAATCATTATTCATCCATTTAAATTTCTACAAAGATGCAGACATTTAATAAACCATTTTATTTATTAATTTAAGCGTACGTGTTTGGGTCTTACAAATCTTCTCTCCTTATTAGAATTTCGTCTCCGAAATTCAACTTTTCATACATCTTTAAATAGGTGAGGAAATTTCTGTCTCATGTATATATATATATATATATATATATTTTGTCCATGTAACCTATTTTACTGGCCTGTGCTTCCACTTAACCTTTACAAAAGGAATCAACATATGTCAAATCTTTTTGAACTTCAATGTCATTCTGAAGAATTCTTTTATCTTCATATGTAACCTTTTTTTTTTTTAGCATTGTTACATAGGAAACATTGTGAACATCTGACATGTCTGTAGGTAATGTCAGCTTGTAAGCAACTTGTCCCACTCTTTCAATGATTTTGAAAGGACCAATGTATCTAGGACTAAGTTTTTCATTTTGGCTAAATTTAGAAATATCCTTCATTGGTCTCACCTTGAGAAATACAAAATATCCTAATTCAAATTCTACCAATTTATGCTTGGGATCATAATATTTCTGTTGATGGTCTTGAGCTGCTTTTAATCTGTCACTGATTAGTCTGACCTATTAAGTAGCTTGATCCACCAATTGCGAACCCAACAATTATTTTTAACCCACTTCAACCTAACTCAATGGAGCTCTGTACTTTCTGTCATATAGGGCTTCATATGGAGCCATATGAATACTGGATTGACAGCTATTATTGTAGGTAAATTCTATCAATGGAATATGATCTTCCCAACTATCTCCAAAATTCAATATGCATAATATTAACAAATCTTCCAACACTTGAATCAGTCTTTCTGATTGATCATTTGTTTGTGGATGAAATATCGTATTTAACTTCAATCTTGTGCCCAGACTTTCATTTGTGCTTTTTCATAATTTGGATGTAAATCTTCTCTCTATTAGAAACAGTAGATTTAGGGATTCCATGCAATCGGATGATTTCCTTCATAAATAACTTGGCCAATTTTTCCACTAAATTAGTCTGACAAATAGGTAAAAATGAGCTGACTTTGTTAGTCTGTCAACTACAATCCATATACTATCATGTCCTTGCCTTGACCTAAGAAATCCTGTAACAAAATCCATAGCTATTTCTTCCCACTTTCATTCTGAAATTGGTGGAGATTGTAATATACCACTGGGTGTTTGATGTTCAGCCTTAACAACTTGATAATTTTCACACTTAGCTACATAATGCCACATTTTTTTTTCATTCTTGGCCACCAAAACAAATTCTGTAAATCCTTATACATCTTTGTGCTTCCAGGATAGATTGAATAACATAAATTATGTACTTCAAATAGAATTTCTTGAACTAGATTTGATTTCTTTGGTATCCAACTCTTATCTGATCATCAGTGCTAATATCTTTTATTATTCCTGTTTGTCCTTGCTCCAACAGCTTCTAATATTCAATACTAGCATTTTGAGCTTCAGTGATTCTTTCTTCTAAAGAAAGATGAACTGACATCTGATTAAGGTTAGCGTCATCTTGATCTTATTGCACTCTGACTTCTAATTGTAAGTTTTATAGTTCTCTAATCATCCCTTCTTCCATAGTCAACATATAATTCAACTATGTTATGGACTTCCTGCTCAATGCATCAGTTATTACATTAGTCTTTCCTGGACAGTACTGGATGTCAAGATCATAATCCTTTATTAATTCTAACCATCTTCTCTGCCTCAAATTTAATTCCTTTGAGTGAAAATGTATTTCAAGCTCTTGTGATATGTTAAAATTTCACATCTCACCCCATACAAATAGTCTCCAAATTTTTAATGCAAACTACTGCAACCAGTTCTAGATCAAAAGTTGGATAATTTTTTTTATGAGGCTTCAAATATCTAGAAGCATATGCAATTACCTTTTTATTTTGCATCAACACACATCCAATCTTTTTAGAGAAGCATCGCTAAACAACTGAAATTCCTCCGTTCTAGAAGGAATTGTCAATACTGGTGTAGTTGTTAAACATTATTTCAATTCTTGAAAATTCTGCTCACAATCATTAGTCCACTCAAATTTATTGTCCTTTCTGGTCAATTAGGATAAAGGCAAAGCAATTTGAAAAAAAGCCTTTAACAAACCTTCTGTAATATCCTGCTAATCCCAAAAAAACTTCTAACCTCTGTCACATTAGTTGGTCTTGGCCAATCCACTGTTGCTTTTATCTTTTCTGGATCTACTAATATTCTTTCTCCACTGAAATGTGTCCCGAAAGTATCCTTTTTTTTATCACCAAAATTCACATTTGAAATATTTGACAAATTGTTTATGCTGTCACAATAGTTCAATCACAACCTTCAATTGATCTGCATGATCCTTATCATTCTTAAAATATATCAATATGTCATCAATAAACATAATTACAAATTGATCCAGATAAGATCTAAAAATTCTATTCATCATATCCATAAACACTGCAGGAGCATTGATTAATCTAAATAGCATAACCAAAAATTCATAGTGTCCATATATGGTACCAAAAGCAGTCTTCTCAACATCACATTCTTTCACTCTAATCTGATGGTACCATGTTCATACATCAATTATGGAGAATACTGAAACACCTCCTAACTGATCAAATAGATCATCAATTTTGGGAAGAGGATACTTGTTTTTACTTGTCACCTTATTTAATTATCTGTAATCAATACAGAGTCTCATTGAACCATTTTTCTTCTTAACAAATAATAATGGTGTACTCTAAGAAGATGAACTAGGACTGATAAAATCGTTTTCAATCAGTTCAGTCAACTGACTTTTCAACTCTTGTAATTCCTTGGTTATCATTCTGTAAGGTGCTTTTATAATTGGATTTGTGTCAGGTTGCAAATTTATTGAAAATTCAACCTTTCTTTCTGGAGTACCTCCTTCCATTCTTTAGAAAAATATCTACAAATTCATTTACTACAGAAATGGAATGTATATCATCACATCCTCTTTATTTGCTTCCAATATTGCTATAAAGACCAATTTACCTTTTCTTAGACTTTTATGCATTTGACTAGAA
Organism: Dendrobium nobile; assembly: GCA_022539455.1. Lineage (NCBI taxonomy): Eukaryota > Viridiplantae > Streptophyta > Magnoliopsida > Asparagales > Orchidaceae > Dendrobium > Dendrobium nobile. The sequence continues at coordinate 26,768,131 of CM039732.1, read as the reverse complement.
GTAATCAATGAAGAAATTACTCATCTTTCACACTGAAAGTGCTATACCTTTTCCCAGGAAAATCAAATCTGACATTTTTCTTCCAACATTATATAGTAGCTAAATATTTGACTAACCAATTCATTTTTAAAATTATATCACATGAACACTTGTAGATTGTTGTGGCTTCTGATAAAATTTCTATCTTTTTGATGATCCACTCCTATGATCACCTTGTCTCTTTCTATAATTATTGTCTCATTTCTGCTTAGCCACTTCCATGTCATTCTCCAACAATCTAGCACTTTCAACCAGTTAAAAAAATTCCTTTCTTCGAGGAGGGATTAAAGGTTGTCTCAATGAATGCCCTAGACCCTTCAGGAATTTATTACTTTTTCTTTGGAGTACTGATAAGCTGCGGAGCATACCTTGACAGGGCTATAAATTCTGCTTCATTCTGTATAACATTCTTTGCTCTCAACTTATGATTTACAAAACTTTCTTGCATTGTCTGCCTTGCTGATTGAGGAAGATATCACTCTCTGAAGATTTGCTCAAATTCTTCCCACATAATTTGTTCCTCTGATTTACCTCTGAATTTCTCCAATTGTTTTCCCCTGCACCATCTTTTTGCTTCACCTTACAGTATAAAAATTGCCAAGGATACGTGTCGATTCTCATGACATCTCATTCCATTTAAAATTTTCTCTATACTGATGATCCAATCTTCAGCACTTCTGGCATCAACCCCTCCTTTCAACAATGGAGGTTTTAAACCCTGGAAAAACTTTAGATGCTTATCCACTTCCGCACTAACAGGATCACCTGCCTCAACATTGTACTACTATCAGAAGTGGTATGAGTGACTGGTGTAACTACAGGTGGAACACCGGGTGCTGTAAATCTGTCCATAGACTGCATCTTTTCTATCATTTGCATCATTATATTCATCATTTGCATTTGCATTAAGTTCCCTGACATTACATTAATAACATACGCTCCTACTGGTGTAGGATCTACACCGGGTGCAACACCTCCTAATGGTGCAACATTTTCAAGATCCTTATTGATCTTAATAGGTTGAGATAACTGACCCTCAATCCCGTTAGGTATTCTTTTAGCCATTAAATCCATAATGAATTACATCAATAATTATGCATTTATATAATCATGTATTCCTAGTTAGATGTTCTTTTCATATGTTTACATACAAATCAAGTTAGACTTATTTCTAACTCAAGAGTACTACACTGCCCTAGGCTATGTAATCATTCCATCAGATCTAATCTTAGTCTCCTAAACAACTTAATTTGTTTATGCTTCCGTAATTTAATCCGCAGAACCTTAAACTTTGCTCTGATACCACTTTTGTAACACCCCAATTTACCCCTTAACGGTAAAAGGAGTATTACTAACATAAACCTTTCATTAGTTGATCATATGATACTTTTGCACATTTCATGACATAAAACATCCAACAATTCAGCTCTCATACATCACATCAAACGGAAGCAACTAATAACTTTAAATTTTGACATAAGATATTTATAGAGTCATTACAAAAAATTCAAAGTAATTTATCATTGGGAAGTTTACATACCTCAAGTTTAGACTTCAAACAAAGATAAAATACTAAAATTATATAACATAACATATGTAATACTTGTCAAATTAGTCTGATATGATTTTCTCCTTTCCCTTTCCTGTAACAACAGCTAGTAAGAAAACACTGGTGAACTGTGAGGCTCAATAAGAATTTCATAATTAAAGAACAATTAAATTTCATAAAAATATGGAACTATTGAAATCATAAGTGAAACCAAATTTAGAAAACATCATAAGTTAAACTATAATAAAAAACTCTCATATAAGGCCATGTAGCAATAATCTTTTCCTTCCACTATTGACTATACTGAATATCAACTTTAGACTTTTAAAAGATTAGTTTATATTTAGAAATCTATTCAATGGATCCCAGGTAAACCTGGCATTATTGCCATTGAATTACATAGAGGTCCCTTTTGCCTCTTTAGGGGTCACTTTTGCCCCACCTGCTATGCAAATATTGTATTCTCTGGGGCCCCTTTTGCCCCATATACAATACAGGTTTCATAATGGGTCCCTTTTGCCCACCTGATATTGCATACATCATATCATAACCAACCAATCTTTATTAATTTGATATTCAGCATAATTCATACATGTTCTGATAAATATAAATGCATCTAACAGTTACATCATATAAATATCAGAAAGCCACCATGATTATGTTAATTATAACAATCATAAATTTCATCTATCCGTTTCGTGTATAGAATTTTCATGCATGACATTTACAATTTGATCTTATAGTCATTGCATCATCAACTAAAAATACTAACATTTTCATACCTGTTCATACTTCATATTTTTCTTTGATCATATGAATCTGATTTACTACTGCATGGCTAATTGAATATCATATGCATAAGATAAAAGCGTATGTTTTAATTTGAACTTTGCATTCTTACCACCTTTTTGAGGAGTCTCCCCCAATCCTCCACTACGAACTCTTCTATGATTGTAAGTCACTACAAAACCTTCTCTTTGCATGTATGTATTTGATAAATCCTAACATTGCATTTGTATACACTTAGAACTTTTATCATTTCCTTTTAGGATTATAAAAGACAATGAAAATATAAAAAGAAGGCTTACCTAACTTCTCTCTTAACCTTCATTCACTTCACTGATTTCTCAATTAGTTTGCACCTTGCATCACTGTTAATTCTTACCCCCTTGATTTCCTCCAAGTGCTTCTCCGATGCCTGAAACAGTGATTTCTGCAACTCCCTACAGTCCCGCCCTCAGCATTGTTCCGCCTAAGAAAGCACTCTCAATATGCTGACTGAATAACAGTAATACCTGCACTATAATGTTTCGAACCAAGCCACATTGAATGCATGCATTGTGCCGAAGATAGCTACAGCAATTCCTGTATTCCTTCTCTGCTTTGCATTCGAAAATCTATCTCAGCCTTCCGGTTCCACCATTACACGTGATAACACTAATAAATTTGTCCCACTCCAATAACTGCCTTAGATACTTATCCGAATTCCTTTGGCTTCAGTGAAAAAACGAATTGAATAAGGATTATAACTGCCCTTTTCCAACCAAAGCATCTATTCAGTCATTTGGGATTTATCTAATTATCTATTTAACTTAGATTACTAAATTCTTTTATTTGTTAATATTAATATAATAAACATTTAGTATTAAGCTTATATATTTAATATTAATCTATTTAACAGTAACTGAAAAAATCATTATTCATCCATTTAAATTTCTACAAAGATGCAGACATTTAATAAACCATTTTATTTATTAATTTAAGCGTACATGTTTGGATCTTACAAAGAAAACTAGGAATAAAACATAGAAGAGCATTTTTTTATTGAAAGTTTTATAAAAGAAAATACATGATACAAGTAGATATTCAATTGGAGAGGAATATTCGGCTCAACCAAATCTTTAGACGCTGCTAGAGCCCAAAACCTAAGAGAGATATCAAATTTCAGCAAAATTCAAGCTGCCATAATCCTAAGAAAACAAACTATTTAATGCATACAATCCAAAAGGAAATATCTAAACAGTCCCTATATTCAAATTTCCCTCCTAAACTTCTCCTAAAACCTCCCTAATTTGCGCTTTTGAACTAGGCGGTTTGATTGGCATATGTAGAAGGTGGAGAAGTTCCGCCTCTTATGTCCGTAATGGACTGGCTAGGCCGATCTAATAGAGTTAGACAATTGTGCCATTTCTGAAACTCTATGTAATTGACAATATATGATAAACAGACATTTTAAACAATCTCAGTGAAAATAATAATACTCTGAATAAATTTAGATAGGCTACTGAAATTATGGCAAGGTTCTTGTAGGACAAGATGTTTAAATACACTCTATTTTAATTCCTTAGTTATACACTTCATATGTATTATTGCATATATTATGGTATTTTGGAGCTATGTTGTGGAAAGAAAAGTGCACTTTAAATTCTGTGCTTGGGCTTAATGTACCTTTATTTTGTATGCTCTATTCTGTTTTAGCTCTGCAGTGGCTCTATGTTGGAAATACTATGTTCTATTTTTATTCTATTATACACCTGCTTAAAACATGTGGGATGCGACAAAAAGGAAATTATAAGCATGTATTAAAAATGTGCTTTTTGTATTCATATTAGCATGTGGGCCTAATCTATTATGTTTAACAAAATAATAATCTTATTTTATTTAAGATTTATAATAAAAAGATAAATCTTTTTTATGCCCATGTTTATTTTATTTGTAAGTTGTGAATTGAATTCTATTATAGAGAGAGATTAGCCTTCTGAGTTTTGTACCCATTTTGTTGCTTAAAATATTTCAGGTTAAGGAAAGAACTAGGCTGAATAAGATTACCTTATTTTGTTAGTTTAGAATTTATTTAGACATTTACTAAAATTCTTAATATTATTATTTTGATTCTCTAGACAAAATGAAAATCTAAAGAAGAGTTTTGTATATTATGTTTGTATATTTTTATTTTATTCTGGATGATTAGATGACTCTAAAAAGATGCAAAAAAAAAAAAAAATCATTGGAGCAAAGAGATTTGTAGGCTCGGTAGGTTAAATTCTTCCCTTAGGTTTTGTGCGTGACAACGCATACAAGAGTGTGAAAGTTATGAGCTTTTATTCTAATCAATTACTCAGCCCATTTAAAGTAAAGGGTTAAGGCTTCGTTTGGGACTTTCTTGCCGCTTCTTAAAATGGCTTTTTAGTACATAAATTTTAAATTTTGCACTAAAAAGCTGCTTTAAGAATCAATTAAAAAGTCGTCCCAAATGTAGCCTAAGTTAGAAATTTCTCGGAGAGAACTAAGCAAAATAATATAATACATCAAGGAAAAGGCTTATTGTGAAGCTACTTAAAAAAACCTCTTCTATCTCAATATATGCTTCTCTGTCTGGAGTGAAAAGAATAAAAGGAGATTTGGGAGGAACTTTCGTAACCTCTTCTATCTGAAACTATTACGTACGATCACCAGATGCTGTTCAGAGGCGAATCAGGATGCGCCAAGTCATTATTTTGTTGTATAACTAGTGACGTGGAGCATCTTGATCTGCCTCCAGATGATCTGGTGATAGCAAGTAACCAGCTTTTTTTTATTAAAGTAATTGGCCCTCGGCCCCAAAATTTTTCCATATATATATATATATATATATATATATATATATATATATATATATATATATATATATATATATATATACATACCTCTTCAAAAAAAAAAAAACTCAATTACTGCATGTCATATCCTCACGTGCGCTCCAAACCAATCAACCATTTCAAATGTACAAACTCCATCACTTAAATCTAATCAGCTAACATCAAACATTTCAATCTGTCATATCTCATTCATGCTGAACCTACCTGTAATGACATTTCTATGAAATAATAAGCTGTCATATCTCCTTACAATCTAATTCAACACCAGGAATTCATCTCAATCATGCTGTGCGGAGATCTGATAAAGAACGTTGTTTGGAGACCAATCAGAATGCGTCATGTCAACAGTACTGAGCCACGATACTGAGCAAGGGATGACGTGGCGCATTCTGATTAGTGTTCAGAGGCATTCGATAACTAATCCAATCATAACGTCGCCCTCTCCAAACCATTTCAGATCTATTTCTAGATACGTGAAGAAAGTTGAGAGATCTGACCATCTAAAAAAAAAGTCTTTAATCGCTGAGCAGATCCAAAAATATCTGTTTGGCTGATTTGAAGCTAATTAACGAAGAAGAGAAAAACCTTCAGAAGCACGGCAGATCCTTCTTTCCAGCTACAGCTACCGCTAGTTTGGCTCAAAGCTCTTTCTTGTGTTTGTATTATTTGATGTGGATGTATCTCCTAACCCTCTCATCATGCAAATGCAGCTAACTGATAGCCATTAGTTTCTGGTACAAGAAACAAATATGTCAATTGATGTTGAAATAGATTTGCAATTAGGTTAAGTTCTTTTTTGCTATGTATGGCAGTCGTCGGAACTAATTGAGATATTGTAATGATGATGATGATGATTATATCACTGATAACATTCTGTTAGAAGAGGTAAACATTCATTATGCTTGATTTCTTGATGTGATTAGCTTTGCTTAAGACAAGGAGCTTTGTCTTTCGAGTTAGTTAGGAGATTTTTTTTTCTTTTTTTAAGGGAAAGTAATGGGATTTTAGAAAGCTCAATTTGTCATCAGATATAATGTGATTAAGGTTTTATTGGGGACGGTTTTCTTACTGCTTCTTGAAACAGCTTTATAATATATCAAATAAAATTTTTATATTAAAAAGTTGTTTTAAGAAGTAGTAAGAAAGGCACCCCAAACGAAGCCTAAGTATGGGATGACTTTCTTATTGTTTCTTATATAAAACTGCTTTCTAGTATAAAAAATTTAAGAAATATTAAGAAAGTTGTAACAAACTGGGACAACTTTTTTATTACTTTCTAAAGAATCTTTCTAGCATAAAAATTTCAATCTGAAAAATAATTTTACTATAAACTGCTTCAGAAGCAATAAAAAATGTATCTTAAATAAACACTAAGGCTTAGTTTGAGATGACTTACTACTTCTTTAAGCAATTTTTTATTACAAAAAATTAATTTTCGTACTAAAAAACTGTTTGAAAAAGCAATAAGAAAACTGTCCCAAAGGAGATGTTAGAAAGACTATGTTGAACTTATCCGGAGGACAATATTTTGGAAACTTAATAACTGATAAAATTGCAAAAGCAAAGTACTTATTAAAATCATGTAAAATTAAAATTTTATAATTACAAATATGTATTTGATAGATATATTAATTTAGCACATTAAATGTTGTTTACATAGAAATTAGAAATGTTGTGTGCTTCTAACAAGTTCTGGTCTGTCCTTGCTTTTCATTGAAGGATAAAAACAATTGTTATCTTATTAGTTGATTTGTGTGTGTGTGTTTTTTTTTGCAAATTGGCTTATTTAATTTAGTTATAATTATATTTTACGTCGTACTAATCTTACATATACACTAAGCCGAGATTTTGACTTTATTTGAGATGACTTTTTTACTGTTTTATGAAATAGTTTTTTAGTTTAAAAATTTTAAAATTAAAATTTATAATTAAAAAGTTATTTTAGAAAGCAATAAAAAAACTGTTCCAAAGGAAGCCTTTATTTCTCAATTTGATTTTTTTCATAAATATAAATTATTGAGTGCCACATCTTTCATGATTGCCACTTTCATTGTCTTGTTCTTTTATGATTTTTCAAATACATAAGATAGCTTATGACCAAAATGTACATCTAATTATCTTAGGATGACTTAGAAGGCTTCGTTTGGGACGGCTTTTCTAATTATTTTTAAAACAGTTTTTATGTACAAAAATTAAAACTTTTATACTAAAAAGCTGTTTTAAGAAGCAGAAAGAAAACCGTCCCAAACGAAGCCTTAGACTACTCTCATTAATCAAAGTAAAATGATTTCACGGCAGGTTGGTAATCTAAATAAGATAGACTTGCTAGAAAGAAGCTGCAAGTGTCTTGTGATCCCGCTATTAAGTCCAAGTTATCAATGCTATTTAGGTTTCATTTGGGACAGCTTTCTTACTGCTTTCTAAATTAATTTTTTAGCATAAAAATTTCAAATTCAATTTTTTTTCTTAAAAAATAGTTTTAGAAAGTAACATGAAAATTATCCCAAATAAAACCTTAGTTTAAACTTACACCATATTAAGATTGTTGCGGTCGCTAAGGCAATTTGCCCTAGCTATCAAGGTTGATACACCCCACCTCACCCAAGTTCTATCATGGCTTTCAAAACCGGACCGGACCGGCCGGTTCAACCGGTTGGACCTGGAACCGGCCGGCCAGCCGGTTACTGGTTTGTATAAAACCGTTTTTGCATACAACCGGCTCGGAACCGCCTGAACCGGCGGTCCGACCGTAAAACCGTCGAACCGGCTCCGGTTTTATTTAACCGGGCGGTTCGCTAAGATGAGAAAGGGACGGCTTAGATGTAATCTGAGCGGACAAACGAACGCGGAATGTCTTTGGTATACAAAGTCACGCGAAAAAAAAACCATATTCGACGTATTCGTATCGCTGGCTCGCTGCCCTCCTTCGGTCCTTCCGCTTGGCGTCGTCTTCTCTGGCTCCGAAGTCATCTCCGATTCCGGTGTCTTTTCCATTTCAAGAGGTAAAATCGACTGCTTGCTCGCGCCCCTTGCTCTCATTTTCAGATTTTCTCCTCTCTTTCGCAATGAGGGTCGCTATTCGCCGTGCATATGCATTTCCGATTTTTGTTTGATTGAATGGTTGGAAATGATTGAATGGTTGTTTTATCAAGTTTTTGAGTTTTTCTATGTGTATTGTTTACATTTACTCAAAGTTTGAATGGTTGGCTGGTTGCATTATGGAGATCGGCTTTTCTGCTTTTGACGCCTTATTGCCCGTGTGTTTTCTACGGTGCAAACCGTGCAATGCTTTCAGTAAGAATCATTCGATTCATTCCATAAAGCCTACTCCAGTGAGTTAGCATTTCCAACTTTAAAATTCAAATACGGTTTGCATTTTGAAACATCAAGAGAAAAAAAAATGTAGATAAAGCTTGTATCTATGGGTTGCTGCACCAAGGTATTCAGTTTTGGCTGTTATCAAATATCAATTATAGGTTCTTATCTACTTTTGAAAGCGTAGATGTGGTTATTTATGGCTTTAAATCAACAGATCTTCTCTGATCGAGTTTTCTCTTTCTTAATCTTATTATTTCAAAGATAGCAGGCCCTTTGATTAGATTGTTGCGTATTGTTGACTCTGATGAAAAACCATCTCTTGGATATCTATATGATGGCATGTATAGAGCAAGAAAGGAAATTAAAGCTATGTTCAGAAATGTAAAGAGATCATATAAGCCTTTTACTACTATAATAAAAAGAAGATGGGATACTCAATTAAGACAAGGCATCCATGCAGCAGCATATTTTCTCAATCCTCATTTTCAATATGATAGAGAGAACTATTGTCAAAAGACAGGAATTTTACAAGGTTTAGTTGAATTAATTGGAAATAAAGACATTTGCTCTAAGCCTACCATTGCAATGAATGAAGTCAGATTATTTCGTGATGGCTTAGAAAGCTTTGGAAAACTAATTGCACTGACAATAGCGAAAGAAATGCAACCTGGTAATTCTCTTTTTTACTTTTAACATGTGTATATACTTATATAAATATGCTTATTCACTAAACTCTCAAACTTGATAATATGTAGATGAGTGGTGGAAGATGTTTGGATCAAGTGCTCCAAACTTGCAAAAAGTTGCTATAAGAATTCTCAGCCAAACATCATCTTCATCAGGATGCGAAAGAAATTGGAGTGTTTTTGAACAGATCCACTCAAAGAGACGGAATTATTTGGAGCATCAACGACTCAACGATCTTGTATATGTTCGATATAATTTGAATTTAAAGAATAGGTATGATCTAACATTAAATTTATATACAAATGTCAATTTAAGTTGTATGTATCATCTTAACATAAAATTATTTATTCATATATTAGGTTTCAACTTTAAAAAAGACATTATGACCCTCTGGATTACACTTGTGTTGAAATGGTTGATTTTTGGATACTTGAAGATGAAACAACTCCAGAACTTGACTTACAGGATTTGGAAAATGAGATATACAAAGTGGATGCAATACCAGTTGTTGAAGAACAAAATATATCATTTGATCAGCCAGGACATTGTAAGTTGACAATGAAATTTGAATATATTATTTAATTGAAAGCAAAAATAATATTTGAATAATATATCTTATTTTATATTTCTTATTTGTTGGTGAAGGTGATTTAGAGAATGAAGGAGATGTAGGAGACATAACCGGGCTTGATCAATCGGATGCATTTGAGTTTGAACATTTTGGTGAAGCGAGACCTGGAGACTCAACTTATATAGATAGATTTGATGATGCTAATTTAGGAGATCTTTGAAACTATTGAATTGAGAAAGTTAAACTTTGATTTTAATTCTGAATATGTTTTGTTTTTGTTATCAGTTGGTTCGTATATGAAACTTGTTTTATCTTAATTCTGAATATGTTTTGTTGCCATTTAGTTTGCTTGTTAAGTTTGATTTCTTTAATATTTCATAGGTGATTTATTATATATTCATTTGTTATGTTATTATGCCATTACTTATATTAAGTATGTCATGTACTTAATGTTCATTCATATATGAAAGTGGTTTTATAATCCTTAACCTCTATACAACTACACAATGCCATTATTAGATATTCTTCGATCAAAATGGTTGTTGAACGTCTCATGAGAAGTCTTGGTGCAAGGAAGTGGATCTGAGGTATGCCATTTTTTTGCTTGCTTGTCTCAAACTTTATAATTTTCATCAATTTTTGCTATATATTTATAAATAGTTGTGTCATTATTATAATATTTAAATATAATAAATATTTATTACGTTATCCGGTTCGACCCCGGTTCGACCCCGGTTCGACCCCGGTCGAACCATCAAACCTCTAACCCCTCCTTCTTCCGGTTCATTGACCGGTCCGGTTTTAAAAGCCTTGAGTTCTATCACTAATTGGTAAAATGACCATTCAAAGAACATGTAATCATTAATTTTCTTATATTTGTGGAAGATGAAATATATATATATATATATATATATATATACACGCGCCAATATATGATGATAAATGATTTTTCTTTATAATAATCATCATTCCTTATTGAAAGTAGAGATGTCAATAAATGAATTGATCCGATTAAAAAAAATATATCATGATAATTTATTGAGGTTAGACCTCCTTGAACCAACTCCTTTTGGCGTGTGATTGGAACAAATATAAGGCTATTTTAACCCTTAAGGTATACTTTAAGAGTTGTATAATTGACATTATGTGCGGATGATAATGGAAAAGTTTACTTTTATTTTTTTGGGAACATTTAGGCTCATTAAGGCAATTCATACACATATCATACATCAGATTCGAACCCAATACCTCTTAGTTGATAGTCAAAGCTCCCAATAAATAAATTAAAGTGAGATGCATAAGTTTCCATTATTTAATTGTCATATCATCTGTGAGACCACGCAGTAAAGAAACTGCTTCGGATGCTCTGACCTGATGTTGATCGGGACCATATCCATGAAACAAGTATTGGAGGAGAAGGGGTCACTCAATTTCGTACAATGGTGACATGGACGACCACCGACGTTCTGAACGGCACATCTTTTGCCGTGTTCAATTTTATTTTTTATTTTTTATTTTGAAATGACTTTACACTACAGGAAATTCACCTTTTTGCGGCGGATTAGGAAATTAGTCGCAAATCCAGGCTAGCCGAGGATTTCAAGCCATGATTTGCGATAGGAAATTTAGCTATGTGTATTATTTTTAGTGCTATTAGAGCCTCCAACATCAAGTTCAAATTTTTTGATTTTTTTTTATCAAATTGAAAATCCATTTTGCTAAATACATCATCATCCTCTTTTCCTCTTCCTTTGTTATGAAAGGATTACAACATAAGCAATATGTTATTTATTTATATTATACTAACCAACCATAGTATCTATCAATCCAATTTGGATTGAAACATCTATTTTTTATTCCAGCATAAACAAAAATTGGCTTCTTGCATAATTTGGGGTTTAACCTATAAAGCTGGTCGGTGATCTTGCGGCTGTAATGTAAGTCAATAATTAGGGCATCACAATTCGCAAGTGAGTCGGCATCAACCCTATAACAACTCAAACTCTTAACTTTTGAGTTATTACCCGCTTTGGCCTAAGAGCCTCATGATTTAATTTGTCATATTCGTATAGCTTCCCAATAGGTCACCCATCCCAGAATTATTCTGGGATGAGCACACTTATCTGCAGAGTTTCTTAATAAAATTCTAACTATTACACTAAAAGACTCTTCAATGTTTAAGAGCTTAGCTTCTTTTACTTAGGGGGCTTCATAATTTCTGCATTTTGTATATAATATTGACTTATATTGCATAGAAAAATATATTATTTGCATATAAGCAAGAAATACTGGTTGTTAATGCTATAATAAATACGAATTATCTCTTAAAATATAATATCTTGTGCAAGAGGGTGGATCGATGAACTTTTCTTTAAATAAAAGGTTGGTGGTGTAATCATAGTTGTAACCTTAACTGATTGACTGAATTATGTTGATGAATAGAGGATGACGACTCTTAAATGATTATTGAAAGCCACATGTGAAAATTGATAGATTGAAAGCTATGACAGATGACAAATATATGGAAGAAAATACCACATTAAAACTTAATATCATGTCTTGCTTTTCATAATTATATTCATGATGATATTTACCTTATAGTAAATTAAACTGATTGATAGTACATTAAATTAATTAACAAATTGATAGCTTATTCTAACATTAATATTGATGTAACATAGCATAACATACTGACATAATTTATTGGGTGATACTACTCTTTTTCACATGTCTTATTGTTTGATAAATCTTATATGATTTCACTGATTATATTCATTTTATTATTGATTTTTGAGATTTTTAGTTGTCATATTAAATAAATATTGATACTACATATTGAATCTTTTGCCTTGCATTGAAAGCACTGATAGAGTTTTGGTTTTTCTAGTTTTTTAGCTCATTATATGTGATTTAATTGATTTCAGGTCAGGAAAGAGATTAAGACTAGTTGAAGTGAGATTGATAGAGATTATCAGATTTTCCTTAAATGTTGTTATGCTTTTTCTTATTCTTTTGTAGTTAGAAGCTTGTATAGATTAATGATTGTACTGATCTTCTAGATATTGTATATTGATTTTGAGAATATAGTGTAATATTTTAAGAGTATGTAATTGTTAGTTACTTTCGATGGTTATTATTTAGATTGATGATTTATAGAAGCTTTGGTATATCAAGAAAAAAGATAAAAAAATATATTTTTTGCAAATTTGATTCTGGTACGTTACAAACCCAACTTGCACTCCAACTTCTGCCACTGATAATATGTTGGCGGCGTCGAGCTATTAGGGCTTTGAGAAAGTAAGTTCGTCGAGTTTGTTTGTAATGCTGGCTGCGTGCGAATTGGAAAGATAGCTAGGATGAGGGCGAGCAAGTATCATAAGTTCGATGAGTGTTTTTCTATCGATATTAATAAGATTTAGTGTTATTTTATTAACTTAAAATTCATGTTGATTAACTACTTTTTTTTGGAACTGTATCATTAATAATAATAATAATAATAATAATAATAATAATAATAATGATGAAATGAAAACTTAATGTTATATAGCTAAAAATATAGTTCATTATTTTTCGAACAATCACATAAATTAATGAATTTCTAAGAAATAAATTGATGCAAATAAATAAGGCATCATTCGGAATAGCATTCTTATTATTTTTTAATACAATTTTTTATTACAACATTTGTTGAACTAAAAAAAAATGGTACTGAAAATTTTTATTATCCCAAATCAAATCAAAATATTGTTATAACTCATTTCTTTATGACTTATTTTTGAAACTGAGATCTAAATATTTTCATTCACTTATAACTATTTTATAATATTTTTATTTAATTTTTTAAGGCTGTTTGTCATATCAAAACTAACAATGGGTACTTATGTTTCTCATCATGCAAGCATATCTCATTCAAAATCGTCCTTCCTAACTTTTTCTTCTTGTCTTTTAACTGATGAGAAGTAAAAAAAAAAAAACAAATTAATTTTTAAATCTTTTAAAGAAAAGACTGTTGAATAAAATTATTATTTAAACAGAGTAAAATTTAACATCTCATTCAGCACTCAATAAATATTATCGAAAAATAATAATTCATTTTTCAAAATGTTAATGAAATCCACAACTTTTAGTCACATCGCATAGACAGATTTTCTCACTATTTTTTAAATTTAATTTAAATTTTTCATTTCAAAATATAATTAAAATTGTGATTAAAAAATTAAAATTCAATAACATAAATAGAAAAATTATATAATGTTAGAAAAAAATACTAAGGGCATGTTCGGGAAACTTTCTAGCTGCTTTGATTTTTCAAACAACAATAGTAATTTCTTTAAATAATTACTTTCTTGTTGTTTTCTCGCAATTTTTTTGCAAGTTTCTGTACTGAAAAGTTTTTTTTTTTTTCAATCATAATAAAGAAGTTGTTTACTCTAGAATAACTTCATAATCAATTTTATAAACCGCATTAGCTATCCCAAACAGACCTTAGGATTATCATCCAACATAAATATCATCAGATAAAATAATTTTAGAAACTATTATATGAGGATAAAAAATCTGAAAATTGTCAAAAGATTTAGGCTTTGTTTGAGACAGCTTTTTATTACTTTTTAAAATAATTTTATTGTATAAAAATTTTTATAACTATAAATTTTTATACTAGAAAGCTGTTTTAAAAAATAATAAGAAAGTCGTCCCAAACGAAGACTTAGGTTATGTTTAGGATGACTTTAGCTTTTTATAAAATTGGTTATAAATTTGCTATGGGGAAATAAACTTTTAGTTGCTCTGGCTGTAAAAAATAATTTTACATCATAGAAATGTTTGAAAATCAATAAGAAAATATCAACAAAATGAAATTATAATTACTGTCTAAAAATCAAAGCAATGGTAAAATTATCCTAAACAGACCGTTATTTAATTTATTTATGTACCTCAGTTTTTTAATTCTCAATATTTCATTAAGTCGTTCACTTATATTTTAAATAGTTTTTATTTGTTCACTCGTCAAGAACTTATATTAAATAAATTTTTATATAAAATTTTATTGAGAGCGCGATATTTCTCTTATTAAATATTTTATTTTCTTAGCAAGACTTTATTAAATTCCTTTTATGAATTGAACCGTTGATCTTATTGCAAACAAGCAATCGAGAAAGAGAGATAATTCAATTGTTTTGGTTTTGAATAAAAATTCAGATATATAATTAGAGTGGTGCGAGTAGAGCAAATAAGTGTTTTACATGCAACTTTTAAAAGAAAAAAATAATTATTGGGCATTGTCTAATTGAAATAACACTCACTAATAGTAGATATAAATTATGATATAATTCCCTTCCTTGACCAAGGAGTTGTTGTCAATATAATGCAACTAAAGCCAACATATTGCTAGTGTAAATGGTGTTGGCAACATTATATGGTCGGCGCTGTGACATTCTTCATTTGGGAGGTCAAACGTGACGTCCCGAGATTTAAATGTGGAAGAGTTGCCTATTTTTAAATCTTTTAATCATTTATTAAAGCTGTTAATAATTATTCATATAAAATAATAAATACAACGGAAGCAAATTATCATTTACATTAATCATGAATACATCCTTTAAATCATCCTATATCAATGCCTTCACATGACTATAGAAGAAATAAAAGTAGATTATACAAAAGAAATACTTAAACCAAAATTGGATCTAATCAGTCTCATTATATTAGATCCTTAACCTTCACTAAAAAGCATAAAAAAATCACATGAGTAGAAACCCAGTAGGTACATGGAAAGCAAAATAATATGTATTCACGTCATGTCAATACAATGTGTCTTATGCAAATAGTAGGAATATATAGTAACAATCATAGTGAATCATGATCATAAATATATGAATTATAAGTAATCATAACATGTAAATGATCAACAATCATTGACACAGTTCTAGCAAAATATCTTACAAGGGCTACTAGAAAACTCTCATGAATTATTGGAACAATGTAGTTATATCTTAATTCTATAAGTTATCAAAACATCATGAATATCATTTCTAGGATCTATCATGCATGCATATGTATCTTGTTATACATATAGTCTCAAGTGTAATGTGTATCACATATATGCATTTGTATTAGTGTCATTATGTATCATACTCATATATTATATCATATATAAAACATCCAGAATGTGTCACATAACTTATGCATGTTCTTATTATCTTTTTTAATCAGGTCATGTATGCATATAAATGTAGTTCAGGATATATCCATCTAATCATATGGTGTTTTCCGTATCTTGTTACAACTTTTCATATCATCTAATGTATCAGTATGTCAATATGTCAGGTGACTATCTTATAAGGGTTGTCACTCTTGCTCGTCAGTGTATCATATTCATTTATAACTCCTTATCTTATATCTTGTACTAGGATTATATCATAAACCCATTATTTAAAGGAAAGTTTGTTGGCCTACCCTCCTGTGTATGATATCTTACTCCAGCTAACTTGAATCAATTTATAACTAGCCAACATTTCTTACAATTACAAAAACCAATGCTATATTATCATAATAATAACTTATATATTGTGAAGCATTAATATATACATCATATATCATGTGGGTATTCAGTACATTTAACATGTTGATCACTATTCAATGTTACTAGCATACACATTTCGTCAATAGTGTACTTATATCAATATGCATGCATGTCATATAAGATGTGCTAAATGCATGTCATGCCAAATACACTACTTTACTATGCATGTTATAAATGTCATGTACAGACTTAATATAATAATTTATACCTATTTTATACATGCTTTTATCTTGAACATTTCAGTTAAAAGGTTGCTCATGCAAAACTAACTAATGAAATTTGAAAATGATCATGCTAAAATGCTAAGATTGATGATGCATAGTACGTATCAAAAGTTACATAATAGAAACTAGTTAAATCATGGGATAATGTATTTTAACCAAAATTTGAAAAGATAGAAACCAAAAACTCAAAATAATCATAAATTGAAATAGGATTTAGGTTGCCTACGACAATTAAAAGACTATTATAATTAGAGAACAAGCGGAAACCATCATGGAACAACTTCCTCTCCTCTCTTTCCCTTCCTCTCCTTTCACTTCTTCCCCTTCTCCTTCCTGGCCAAGCAAATGAAAAATGGGTGTGGGAGAAAATGGTGAGGGATAATTATATTAATAATATATAAAAATATCATTTAGTGCCTAGTGCTGCAACACTGTGGACCATAATGCCACAACATTGCATGCATAACTTGGTTATTAATTGTAGCATAGAGAACACATCGTCATTATGCTTTCGCCTAGCTCTCCAGTGCTCCTGGCACCACTACGCTTGTTAACACAATGCCACAATGCTCTAATGAAAGTTTCCCCAAATATATGAAATTAATATATTTTAAATTATTTTATAAATTTTGGGTTATTATTTCAAGGCAATACAACTTTATGATAATGAGAGATAACTTTGGATAGTTATGGAGGTAGCTAGATCAACCCTATTGTGAAAATCATATAACATGACATGATAGTGTTGATAGAGTAGTGTAAAAATGGTAGAGAGAACAATAATGATGGTTAGATCATTCGTCGCTAAAAGGTGGGGAGATAGCAATACTAGAAGGAAGAAACATAAATGTTCAAAGATGGAGGTCATTGGAGGTGATCATATTAGTCATCTCAAAGAGGTTGAGATTGCATAACATGAAAGCGATAATGGAGTAGCACATGGAAGTCATGGAGGCAACTTTAGGTGGCTAGATTGATCCTTTGGTAACAAAGATAGCATGACCTTAAAGTAGTGATAATAATACGATAAGGTAGATAACAATGCTGCTAGATAAATCAATTATTTTACTGATGAATATAGAATGATATAAAGGAAACATTGAACAGACAAAAGAAAATTATAAATGTTATTGAAGGTGTTCAAATCAATGCTCTTTTGTAAGTACATGCTTAAGTAATTTGTGTAGACCATAAAAAGATGGTTAAATTTGTCTTCTCTTGAGGCTGTGACAATGGAAATTCAGAGGTGATGATGTAGATGATATTATATGGCAATTGGAATGGTCTCTTTCTTAGTGGAGGAGAAGAACTAAATGACTAGAGACAATCAAGAAAGTCCATCACTTGAAGGAGTAGGAAACTAATGACTTAAATTACATGGGATAATATGAGATGATCATAGTAGTCTGTCTCCTATAAAAGAGGGGAGAACCAGGATACCCTAAATTAATAATAGACAAGAGATGGTTCAAACACTCTCCTTCCAAACAGGCGAGGAATCAGACAATTTGGAGTTAATCAACAAATATAGAGGATCAAGATGGCCCCTCACCTAAAAATAGTGGGAACTAGAGGTTTATTTATTACTGTCATAGGAGAACCATGTGACGTGGAGTTTGTAGATAATTATAGATGGTCAGAATGAACCCTCTCCTTCAAAGAAGGATTATTGGGTGGCTTAGAGTTAGTGAAGAAAGTTAGATTATGGAAATGATAGATAATTGACTAGCATATTAAGTGATAGTAGAAATGTAAACAAGATTCCCTTTTGAGTAACTTATATCTTAGTTGTATATGTCTCTATATATATGGAATCAAGTCCTATTCATAAATTTTGGGAAATAGATCTGAATCTTTCTAACTTATAGAACATAAGAGGGTCTAGATCACCCTCTTTGATTTGATAAGACTTCAAAAATTCATATCCTTAGACTAAAATGATGGAGCTACTTAGTAAAGGACAAGCTTGAGAGAAATGTTAGGGATAGATGATAGTCCAACAACTATCGTTGGTGATATCTCCAATTGGTGTCTATCTTATTTTTGACGCATTCGTCTTTTTTGCTTTTTGAATGATTATGAGGAAACTTATGTCATATTTTTATTAGAATGCTTACTATAGTTCATTATTTTTTCTTAGTAATATTAACCTAATTTCTTACATCTCAACCTTCTTTCTTATTTCTTTGAAGAATCTTTATGATAGATTTAATAAACCTTGTTGAATCGATTTAAGGTAGAAGTATGGTCATAATTTT
This sequence comes from Dendrobium nobile, assembly GCA_022539455.1. Taxonomy (NCBI): domain Eukaryota; kingdom Viridiplantae; phylum Streptophyta; class Magnoliopsida; order Asparagales; family Orchidaceae; genus Dendrobium; species Dendrobium nobile. The sequence goes on along the minus strand of CM039732.1, from coordinate 26,749,264 downwards.
ATGATTTTGGTCATCTTGTATTGGACTATTCAAATATCAATATTTTTATTAAATTTCAAATAACTTTTATTTTTTTCAGACTGTTTTGAAGTCTAAAAATAATTTGTGTGTATACCAATCAATTTTTTTAGTCTTATCAAATATATTATTAATTTAATATTGCCCTCTACATTAAATAGAAGAAATGAATTTCATTATTTTTGCTGCCAATTATGCTTTTTTTTGCTCTATCTTCCTTCTAAGAAATTGCATGAGGATGTTGTTGACCTAATTTTTTATTTCCTATGCCTATATTCAATTAAATGATGGGTTAAACAAACTTATTATTTATGTAGTTTTGATAAAATATTCACCTACTTTGAGGAAATATCTTATACATTTAATATATTGTTACATAATAAACTCCCAAATTAAAAAAAAATGGAAATTTTTTGATACATTTACAAAATTTTAGTTAGTATGGAGTTTTGAACTTACGTTAAGATGAGTGCACAATAAATTTTATATTTATTATACTTATCTCAAAATAAATATAATAATTTTAATAGAATATCTAAAGAACTTTTTTATATATATATAATTCTTATCTTTTGGTGCACTTGAGCATTTAGGCAAAGACCAAAAATCAATGTGATAGAATATTCTGATCAAATTCTTGATTAGGATGAGATTAGGCTTCGTTTGAGACAGCTTTTTAGTTGCTTTCTAAAATAACGTTGTAGTACAAAAATTTCTTGAATAAAAAAATTTTATGCTAAAAAGCCATTTTCGAAAAGCAATAAAGAAACTGTCCCAAACGACGCCTTAAATGACTTCTATATGCTTTAAGATTAGTATAATATAAATTATTCATACTCATCTTAAAATCCATTAATCTTATTATTTTTTAATTGTGCGAACATTATCATTTAGGCTTCCTTTGGGAAAAATTTCTTACACAATTTTTTGTACTAAAAACTTATTTTTAGAAGTAGTAAATAAGTCCTCCCAAACAAAATCCTAAAGTTGAAAGAACAATTCAAGTGGTGCCATAAGCTAACACGTTCTTAAGTTCAGCTTTCTCGAATTGTTTTCTTATGAATTTATAATATTTATCTTCACGTGCATTAAAATACTGATCTTAAGTTTTGTCGCCACGTTGCCAGCATTTTTTCCTTTTTAATACATACAATTTTTATCTTGGGAAAATTTTAAGAATAAGCATAATTAAAAATTGTATTAACAAATTAAGCACGTTTTAAAAAAAATTTAAATATAGGCAAATCGCCTGTTTAAACGGCGACTTATGCTGACTAGGATTGTAGCCATTATGCTGAGTTGGCAAAGAAATGGTCATATTAATAAGTCGCCCGGATTGCAGACGACTTATAAGTCGCCCGTTAAACGGGCGACTTAGGCTATAATTAAAAAAAAAAAATTTCCTGATTCGTTACAGCAAATGCTTCCAATGGTTGTTACAGCCTTTGCTATTAAACTTATTTGATAGTTCAATCATTATATTGAAAATTTAATTTATTGAGATTAGTACATAAGTAATATTAAATCATCATAACGCTAGTAATCTTCATTTTTCATCTTATTTGAACATTAAAGCAAAGGATTAGCATGCAAGACCACTAGATAAAATTAATGAACTCTTTACGGAATGGAAGGCTTTGTGATTTTGAACACACTAGATTAAATTAATTGAAATGATCCATAACATAAGCATAATGAAATACATAAAAAGATGAACTAGCATCGCATATGCGGCCTCTGTGGCAATGCATCAGTGCCTGGAGTGTAATGTTGTGGAGGTCGTCGTGGCCTTTGACTTAGCATGTGATGCTTCTCCACATCAACTTCTTCCTCAGCTATGTCATCTCTATGAAGGGAGCTCGGTACAAAATCCGGTGTGAGGTATGCATCCAAATCCGCTGGCACCTGGCTACTGAAGAGGTCCGTAGATGGCCCTTGATCAGGATAAGAGGAGGGTCCAGCATATCCACTATATTGCTGAGGAGGTTCCTGGGTCATGGAAAATGGTGTATCATGCTCACTTCTATCCTCAAAATATCCTTGATCTTGAATATACAACTTGCTACGCAAACCACGACAAAGCTCTGCCACTATGTTTATGTCCCTCTGTTGTTGTGTATCATTTGAACCATTGAAGTGTTGTTGCAAAGCTTGTTTAGTACCAAGGAAAAAGTCCCTCTGAAATAACAAAAGAAATTCGTTATTAATTAAAAGAAGAAATTATATAAGAAATTTATAGCATATTAAATTTAAATGTACCAGAAGACGCTCAGAGAGAGCTCTAGGATATGCCGTTGTGGGAGACTCAACAGGTGCTTTCAACATGTATAGTGTTGCCCATGACTTGTACCACTGTATGTACTGATGAATCGAGTAGTTATTATGTTGGTCAAGGAGGTCCCCTGTGACTATATATCCACGCCTACTCTCCCATATGGCAATGTGTGCTTGGTGGTACAACATCCAGTCCATGTTTGATTTTCCACGACCATCTACCCTTTTGAAGCTTGGATCCAATGGTTCAATGTTAGTAGTTAGGCATAATCCAAACTGTCGTAGTACTCTATCTGGCAAGTGCCACTCAACCCTCTTCCAACTGATCAGAGGCACTCGTGCAGTCCAAATGTCCTCCCCTGATAGACAAATCTGTGCCACCTGAGCTCTAATATCAGGCGTATATGGCTGCCAAATTACCTGCATTTTCAATAATAAGTTCTATAAGTTTGAATTAACATGTTAATTTTTTTTTCAATACTTTAAGAAAATAACTGACTATCAAGTAAACCATCGAGCTCATCTTTATAGCTAATGATATTTCCAACAGGTAACTCTCTTAGCCGATCCTCATTCCACCTATTAACATTTATATAGCAAAGAAGTTATAAATTTATTGCATGTAGTATTAAAAAAAATTGATTAAATAGAAGTATCTCATACCTGAACCCAACACTAAGACCATGAAGTTCCACTGGAAAGGGAATACGAAGCAAAGGTCGTCCTACATGCAGATGCTCCCAAGCCCAGATTTGTAACAAATGAATGCATCCAGCTATGTTGGCCCTACTAGGCCGGGTTGCTTCTCCCAACTCTCTATACAAATGGGCTAAAATTGCTCCTCCAAGAGAGTATGTACTGAATACTGCCAAATCCTCCATAATAGCAAGGTATTGTAAATGTATCTTTGAACCTGAAGTATCCGGGAGGAGGTGACAACCTAATATGAATAATATGTAAGCCTGAACATGCCTCCAAAAATCTATATCGTTTAGGTCCAAGTAGGAGTCACGCCAAAATGTCCATCACAACCATCTGAGGGGAATACAAGTTTGTGCATGTGCCTGTCCCATACGAAACCTTGATGTGATGCGATGATCGAATATGTCTCGATATAGAACATCTGGTAGTGGATGGCTCCCAAGAAGGTCATCACAGCAGTCAGGCCAACTAATCCAACGTCTCCCAGCTCCAACAATAGCATGCCCAACCAAAGCATGACCATCTATATGGACTCCCAATATCATAGCAACATCCTGTAAGGTAATAGTCATCTCTCCAACAGTTAGGTGAAAACTATTTGTCTGAGGTGACCACCTCTCCACTAAGACTGTCAACAAATGGTGGTCCATCCGTAAATATCTAATTTGACTAACACAATCTAGCCCAACCAATCTTAAAGCATCAATAAATCTTGGGCAATTCACCGGCCATTCATGCACCATTAGAAGATGTGATGCTGCTTCCAATATTGTTCCCTACAAAGTCATATAACTAGTTAGAGTTAGCTTAAATATTAAGCATAATCGTAATAAGTTAAGAAAAAATTGGATTTACCCCATCAGGATGTGCTGCTCTATGTGTATCATGTAAAGATACAATGTTAGGATGGAGCTGAGTTGGAGGTGGTGCTTCACTACTACCCTCTCCTGAGGGCTCACCAGTCGTACGTTTCTTTCTACGACGTCGTTGGTCAGATGCCATTTCACCTAAAAAAATAATAATAATTAAGAAAGTTGAGAGCATTAGTAACAACAAGATAGATTATGGTGCTAATAAATATAAATTTAAGATAACTCTTTATTATAATATTTAAAGAAAGTTTAAAAAAAGGCAAAATAAAATACAATTGTAAAGAAAGGGCCAAATAAAAATATGTGAGAGCTAAGTATGACAGTTATGTTAAAATTTGGAAAACAAAGATATTAATCCTTTTTAAAACTGTAACAAATGTATGTTTTTTAAATATTGTTGTATTGAAGCATAACTATTATAACTTCTTTTAATTTTGTATTAGTTTGTAACAAATTGCTTTGATTACATCTTTCTTTATTATGGAAGTTTTACCTTCCTTATATATATATATCAAATTCTGATGAACATTTTGAGCATATGATAGTGAGGTGAGGGAAGTTAATATGAATTCTTACTAGGATGATAATATAAAAAAGTCTTGCCATATTATATTCTTACTAGGATGAGTTACAATACATAAAAACGTCTAGCCATATTGTAGATAGAAATGGATAACTCATATTGTTACATATTGTTCAATATGAGTTACAATACTCTCACGTAATCGGCTAACTCACGGACAATCCTTCTTCTGGTGTAATCATCTTCGTAGGCATTCATACTAGAAGTTTGTTATTTGCTGAGTAATCTAGCAGTTCTAGTAGATTTGACCTTCCAGGTTAGATAAATATAGAGAGAAAAAAGATAGATAGCAAGATAGTGAAAAATAGAGAGGCAGAGATGAAAAATATAACATACAAAAAATGAAAGCTACAAAGATGACATTGACACTCAAAGATTATAATGTCATACTACAAGTTCTGGATGTTTTACTTAAGTTCATGCGACCAAATCTAGTTGGGCAGGTGGCTATGTTATGTCCAGCTAAGTGGCAAGCTCCGCAAACCCTATTGCTCCGTGATGGTGCCTCGTCCATTGTATTGTGATACCGATTTATCCGTGGACGTCCAGATCGCCATCGGTAATTTGGGGGGAGAAGCGGGATCATGCCTGTTTTCGGGTTATGCTCTCCCCATTCTTCCTTATTGGGAATATGGTGAAATTCTCCTGAATAACTTAATTTGTAGTTGGTCTTCGTGTAATAGGGAGAGACATAATCAAAATGTGTTCGTCTTAATAGTGCTAAACAACTAACCACATGTGAACAAGGTAAGTGATATAACAAAGGTTTCCCACAACTGCACTTGCACCTCCTCCCATCTAATATGTTGACACGATATGATCTGGAGGACATGTCAATAACTTGAAATTCATGCAAGTTAAGACGGATTGGTTCTGGCATTCGTCTAGCCTCATCCTCAACTCTGTTAAGTGATGTTTGTACACGTGGTGCGAAGAAGTTATTGTTTTGTTGCTCTTCAGTTGCAATGAATTCCATCCGCCTCATAAACATTACAATAATATTATAGTAGATGGCCGTAATCAAGGCTTGAATTGGCAATCCTCGTGCTCGCTTCAAAACTCCATTAAAAGACTCAGCTGCATTAGTTGTCATTACATCATATCTAAATCCACCATCATTTGTTAAAGACCAACGACTCACATCACGGTCCACGAGCCATTGGTGGATGTCTACTTTGATCCTCTTCATATCTTTCATACATCTATTAAAAACCCTTTATCTTCTGTATTGCCTGATGCGTACATTTTTTGACACAAAAACTCAACGTCTCCTAACCCCATCTGTCGTATTGCTTTCTTGAAATTCTCACGTAGATGTCTTAAGCAGTGCCGATGAGAAACATTAGGAAAGATTTCCCTACAACCTCTAACCTGTTGAGTCTAGTAAATAGGTTGTTAAACCTAAGTTAATGTCCCAAGGCTACCAAGAGGGGGGGGGGGTGAATTGGTAGTTTAAAAATTAAGCCCTCTTTGAATTTATGTTGAACCGAAATAAAAATTTTTAATGAAGTTTTTAATAGAAAACGTTTTTCAACCACAGAGTTTTTTAAACAAAAATGCGAAAAATAAAAACAGTAAAGTAAATGACATCAGATTTATAGTGGTTCGGTCTAAACCAGACCTACATCTACTCCCCAGAGGCACCCTTTGAGTATTGCACTAATACCAATAGTGACTCTCCTTTTGCACCCACAGCAAGGCGGAGAAGCCTTTACAAATCACTCTTTTCACCACTACCCGGTGCGGCAGAGAACCGTCGTCCTTTTACACAATCCCTAGTGTTGGCAGAGAACCTTCCATCCTTTCACACAATCCCCAGTGTTGGCAGAGAACCTTCCGTCCTTTCACACTCTCCTAGTGTGGGCAGAGAACCCTTCTGTCCTTTCACACTCTCCTAGTGTGGGCAGAGAACCCTTCAGCTGTTCACACTCTCCAAGTGTCGGCAGCGAACCGGATCTCCTTGACAGATCTTCTTACAAGAAATCTAGAAGGAAGAAAGAAAAGAGTGAAGTAATCCCAATTCACAAGTAGAGATTCTTACCTTTGAACTCCAAGTGAAGTTTTCACGCTCCAGTGGTAGGAATTCTCCTTTGAATGCACTCTCACACTCTCTCCTTAGCTATTTTCTCAAGAAGCACGAAGATCAAATGACAAAAAGATTGGGTGGCAGTCTAATTTGGACTATTTATACTAAAGACAAGAAAAACCGCCCAAAAACTGCAAGTATTCAATTCTGTATGCAGTGGATCGTCCCGTACGATCGTGGATCGTCCTGGACGATTTTACTTAAAACCTTGAAACGAACCTATTTTCATATGTGTACGAAATATTTTCATACAAGCTGATCGTCTTGGACGATAATAAGGTCGGTTCTAGAAACTGCAGAAAAACCGTCCTAAGTCGGTTGTATCGTCTGGACGAAAATTGGTTCGTCCGGACGAAATTTTTACAGAGAACAGATCGTCCTGGAAGAAAATTTTACATAGAGCAACTCGTTTTTGACGATAATTAATTTTGTCTGGACGAAAATTTTACAGAGACCAGATCGTCCTGGACGATAATAAATTTCGTCTGGATGAAAATTTTACAGAGAGCAACTCATTTTTGACGATAATTAATTTCGTCTGGACGAAAATTTTACAGAGACCAGATCGTCCTGGATGATAATAAATTTCGTCCCGGACGAATAGGACTTAGAAAATTTTTCAAGCCAGTTCCTATTCGTTCCATGTGCTCAATAGGAGATAACTGTCTGATCGTCCCGTACGATCTGATATCGTTCCGTACGATCAGTATAAATTTTATATGATCTCCATATGTGTGTGTGTATGTTTTTATTCACTCAATTACAATCACTCTCTTTTAAATTTTAATTCAAAGAAAAGTGCAAGCTTCAAATTCACAAAGTATCTCATGTTGAATTTGATTTGAAGTCTTCATAGTTTGGAGTTCGATTATCCTGAAATGTTAGTACACACAAGAGCAAATACAAATCTTCTAAAATTATTAGGAGATAACTACACATTTGAACAATAATATTTGGAATCATCAAAACTATACAAGTTGCCTAAATGTAAAGCATGCAAATAACAACTATCTTAAGATAACCAAACCAGCATGCCTGTCTGATATGATACAGAGATTGTGTGTCACGCCCCAAGATCTAACTTGGAAAGAATGTCGATCAATAGCCAAACAATTTACCAGAGTTATCTAAAACCTTCAATAAGCGATCTATCAAACATCTATAACATTTAAAACATCAATATAATAGTCGATTCATATCTCAAAACATCATGTACAATACTCAGGAACTAAACTATCAGTACAAGTAGAGAAATCTATCCTATCCTGAGTACAAAAGAATCATCAATCGATCAAAAGAACTAAAACCTGAAGATCTGGATCAACTCCTATCTCCTGCTCCCGAACCCTGACCTGAAAAATATCAACCACATATAATGAGCTTTACAAAGCCCAGCAGGTCACCTAATACCTATAACTGAAATCAAAGCACGGCGATGCTATCAATATGCATGTCAATCTATCAATCTGAATCAGTCAATGGTCAATGAGTCTATGCAGCGGAAATCAATGAATCAATGATCATCAATTCTATGCAGTGGAAATCCATAGTCAATAAAACCAGTCAATGCAGCGGCAGGCAATTCGATAAATCAACGCAATCAATCAATATCCGTCAATCAAATCAATACGGTCAATTCAGTACGATCTAATCAATGAAGTCAATTGAGAAAAGCGATACGAGACAAGGAATCTATAAAACAGTCAATACGGTATAGAACAATAGCAACAGCGAGTCTATAAAATCTATAGGCAGCAATACAATGAATCTATACGATGTCCATGTCCATGTTATCAATGCAGTATCTATATCTATCAATATCCATATCAATGCTCAGTAATCAATGCTCGGTAATCAATCAATGAAATCAATGAAATCGTACGATACAGTAAATCCGATCAATCAATAAGGCAGAAACCGATAAAGCAATAAATCCGTAAATCAATACAGTGAACATGCAATTCAATACTATATACTGGACAAGTAAAATCAACTGGTCATGTTGCTGTTGTAGAATCCGTTGCTGTTGTAGTCCGTACGTTGGTCTATCAATAAGAGTCGTCACTCTTTTTGCCCGTCGGCCGCCCGTCGGCATATAAACTCCTTATAACTCCCAATCGTTATATCAATGATCAATGGTTTAAAGGAAAGCCCGTCGGCCCACCATCCTGTACAGGTCAATATCAATCTTCACCAACGTTCAACCAGGTTCCACTTGGGTTCCAGTATCAATAGTCAATTCAATCAATAAGCAATTCAATAGTCAATATTAAAGCAATCATATCAATAATCATATTCATATCGATTCAATCTATCAATCTCAGACAATTCGGAAATCATACGAAAATCGGGCAGCGTAACGGCAGTCGGTCAAATTTACACAAAAATCCTGCAAAAAGACACGATTTCCAAATTCTACCAAATTACAATAGAATATCTATAACATCAATGCAAGACTTTTATTCTATAGCAACCAAGTCAGAAAACATCCTGATAATTTTCTATTCGATTAAAATCGCGTAGAATCAATTCCGACCGATAAAATCTTCGTAGAATACAGTCAAATCGTGTAGAATAATCATATCTATAACACTCTAAAAGTTGTGCGGTGAAAGTCGTGTCAAATCAAAATCATGTCGAAAAGTCGACTACGAAAACACAAAACAGATCACAACTCGGTCAAAACACAACATCTTTGAAAACAGAAATAGGATTCGGAGTCCTTACCACGAGATCTACACTTTTCCCAACAGCAGCGTCGGACGAAAAGCGCTCCGCGGTCTCCGAAAACCAGCTTTTCTCTTTTTCCTTTTCTCTTTCTCTCTCCTCAGATATTTTCGTTTTTATAAAATGATTTTCTCTCTCCTCAAAACGAGCTGATTTTCTTATATCTGTGAACTGATCGGCCAGGCCGATATTCACATCGTCCCGGGACGATCAGACCAAATCCTGATCGTCCTGGACCTCACCCAGGGCTATTGTCTGGCCGATAATTTCTACAGTACAGATCGGCCTGGACGATCTCACGATCGGCCCGGACGATCCTGTCCAGAAATCATCCAGAAAACACTCCAGAAATCAGCTGTTTTCCATGCACTGATCGGCCTGGACGATCTCAACTTCGTCCTGGCCGATTCTGGGAGGGAAATCCAATTCAGAGAGGAACAGTAAGGGAACGAGATACTACAATCTCCCCACCTTAGAAAAATGTCGTCCCGACATTTCCCTAAAGGTACGAAGCAAAACACGAAGCAAACCAAATCGATCGAAATCCAAATCCCAAAACAAAACTCGTCGAAATCCATACAAAACACACAATGCAATCAATCAAATGTCAATATGCAATGTTCATATGTCAATATCAATCGGTTAGTCAAATCAATCTTACCAGTAGAACCTTCTGGTCGTTGTTGATCCTCACGATGCTGTAAACTCTGTAGACTGTAGATGCGTGGCACCACTGGAGGAAGTGTAGGAGGTCGTGGTGCAACTGTCTCCCTCTGATCTCTGACAGCTCTATCATCTATCCGGTTCCCTGATCTCTCACTATAAGTCCTCGGGCCAACAGTCCTCTGCTGTCCTGAACCCGTGCCAGAATCAGTCCGTCCACCCAGTCCTTTCTGAGGACAAGCTGCTGCTCTGTGCCCTTGCTGTCCACAGTGAAAGCACTGCCCCGTCAACAGGTAGCATCGACCTGCATGTCGTTTACCACAGTGAACACATGCTCCAGAACTACCAGACGATATTACCGATGCAGATCGCGGTACAGATCCCGATGCAGATCCTCTCGAACTCTCATATCTGCTTCTCTTCTCTCTATCTCTATCTCTACCAGAATCATCTCGTCGTACCTCATCTCTCCTCCTTCTGGTATCCTCGTACCTCGGTACCGGTGTCGCCAGATCAATCTCTATCAATCGAGCTCGCTCCACTAGCTCAGAAAACTCATGGATCCGGAAAGGTACTAGTGGATGCCTCAGCTCTCTGTTCAATCCGTGCAGGAATCTATAACATTTTTCCTCGGCCGTAGGAATCAGATGAGCAGCATACCTCGCAAGAGCAGTAAACTCGGCCTCGTACTCCATCACTGACTTGCGGCCTTGCTCCAATCTCATGAAAGCTTCCTGCATCTGTCGCTGAGCTGACGGTGGTACAAACCACATCCTGAATACTGTAGTGAACTCATCCCAGGTGATCTCAGCATTTGTCTTCCCCTGGAATTTCTCTCTCTGCTGTCCGATCCACCATCTCTCTGCCTCACTCTCCAACATGAATACTGCCAATGGTACTTTTCTATTCCCCGGACACTGCATGCTATCAAAAATCTTTTCCACCCTCATGATCCAATCCTCAGCAGCCTGTGGTCCTACAGCCCCTTTGAACAACGGAGGCTTCAGCTTGTGGAACATCTGCAAGTGTCTGTCTACCTCTTCTTCCTTGCTTCCACTCATCTTGCTCTGGGCATCCCCCATAACATGTGCAATCGCAGTAGCCAACTGCATCATACTCTCTGAAGGTATTGGAGCTGCGCTGTGTTGCTCATTTGGTACACTGGATTCTGCTGGAGGATCCATATCTTTTTCACCTGCACAATTCAAAACAAATGATACACACATGCAACGATGTATGCCAATGAAGCTCTTAAAGCTACCCAATCTACCCAATCTCTCAATCCAAACCTACAACTCTGGTAACAATCCATTCTTCCAATAACACTGCTCTGATACCAAAAACTTTGTCACGCCCCAAGATCTAACTTGGAAAGAATGTCGATCAATAGCCAAACAATTTACCAGAGTTATCTAAAACCTTCAATAAGCGATCTATCAAACATCTATAACATTTAAAACATCAATATAATAGTCGATTCATATCTCAAAACATCATGTACAATACTCAGGAACTAAACTATCAGTACAAGTAGAGAAATCTATCCTGTCCTGAGTACAAAAGAATCATCAATCGATCAAAAGAACTAAAACCTGAAGATCTGGATCAACTCCTATCTCCTGCTCCCGAACCCTGACCTGAAAAATATCAACCACATATAATGAGCTTTACAAAGCCCAGCAGGTCACCTAATACCTATAACTGAAATCAAAGCACGGCGATGCTATCAATATGCATGTCAATCTATCAATCTGAATCAGTCAATGGTCAATGAGTCTATGCAGCGGAAATCAATGAATCAATGATCATCAATTCTATGCAGTGGAAATCCATAGTCAATAAAACCAGTCAATGCAGCGGCAGGCAATTCGATAAATCAACGCAATCAATCAATATCCGTCAATCAAATCAATACGGTCAATTCAGTACGATCTAATCAATGAAGTCAATTGAGAAAAGCGATACGAGACAAGGAATCTATAAAACAGTCAATACGGTATAGAACAATAGCAACAGCGAGTCTATAAAATCTATAGGCAGCAATACAATGAATCTATACGATGTCCATGTCCATGTTATCAATGCAGTATCTATATCTATCAATATCCATATCAATGCTCAGTAATCAATGCTCGGTAATCAATCAATGAAATCAATGAAATCGTACGATACAGTAAATCCGATCAATCAATAAGGCAGAAACCGATAAAGCAATAAATCCGTAAATCAATACAGTGAACATGCAATTCAATACTATATACTGGACAAGTAAAATCAACTGGTCATGTTGCTGTTGTAGAATCCGTTGCTGTTGTAGTCCGTACGTTGGTCTATCAATAAGAGTCGTCACTCTTTTTGCCCGTCGGCCGCCCGTCGGCATATAAACTCCTTATAACTCCCAATCGTTATATCAATGATCAATGGTTTAAAGGAAAGCCCGTCGGCCCACCATCCTGTACAGGTCAATATCAATCTTCACCAACGTTCAACCAGGTTCCACTTGGGTTCCAGTATCAATAGTCAATTCAATCAATAAGCAATTCAATAGTCAATATTAAAGCAATCATATCAATAATCATATTCATATCGATTCAATCTATCAATCTCAGACAATTCGGAAATCATACGAAAATCGGGCAGCGTAACGGCAGTCGGTCAAATTTACACAAAAATCCTGCAAAAAGACACGATTTCCAAATTCTACCAAATTACAATAGAATATCTATAACATCAATGCAAGACTTTTATTCTATAGCAACCAAGTCAGAAAACATCCTGATAATTTTCTATTCGATTAAAATCGCGTAGAATCAATTCCGACCGATAAAATCTTCGTAGAATACAGTCAAATCGTGTAGAATAATCATATCTATAACACTCTAAAAGTTGTGCGGTGAAAGTCGTGTCAAATCAAAATCATGTCGAAAAGTCGACTACGAAAACACAAAACAGATCACAACTCGGTCAAAACACAACATCTTTGAAAACAGAAATAGGATTCGGAGTCCTTACCACGAGATCTACACTTTTCCCAACAGCAGCGTCGGACGAAAAGCGCTCCGCGGTCTCCGAAAACCAGCTTTTCTCTTTTTCCTTTTCTCTTTCTCTCTCCTCAGATATTTTCGTTTTTATAAAATGATTTTCTCTCTCCTCAAAACGAGCTGATTTTCTTATATCTGTGAACTGATCGGCCAGGCCGATATTCACATCGTCCCGGGACGATCAGACCAAATCCTGATCGTCCTGGACCTCACCCAGGGCTATTGTCTGGCCGATAATTTCTACAGTACAGATCGGCCTGGACGATCTCACGATCGGCCCGGACGATCCTGTCCAGAAATCATCCAGAAAACACTCCAGAAATCAGCTGTTTTCCATGCACTGATCGGCCTGGACGATCTCAACTTCGTCCTGGCCGATTCTGGGAGGGAAATCCAATTCAGAGAGGAACAGTAAGGGAACGAGATACTACATTGTGCCTGTTCGTAACTACGGGGAGTAGCTCATTCACTTGTCTTAGAAACCAAATCCATGATTCGTTACACTCTGACTCAACTATAGCAAATGCAAGTGGATAAAGAACATTATTAGCATCCATTCTGATCGTAGTTAATAATGTCCACCGATATTTACCGAGTAGGAATGTGCCATCAAGACAAAGAACTGGCCGACAATAATTCCACCCAGTAATAGAAGGACCAAATGCCTAGAATAGTCTTTGAAACCTATTTGTCTGTGTGCTTTGAATTCTATATACCGTTCCAGGTATTGCAGAGGCAACAACATCCATGAACAAATTAAGAGTGTGATAAGACTCCTCCCAACTGCCAAAAATTACTTTTATTGCCTTCCTCCGAGCATCCCAAGCCTTCATGTATGACACTTTAATATTGAACTTCGCTTCCATGCGACCAATTATCTCCCTTGGCTTCAAGTCCATCTGCTTCCTAATTGTGGGTAGAATATAGAAACTTATAAACTGTGAGTTGCATTGACTGTGGCCACTATCAAGAATTGGAGACACACATCTATGCTGGTTCTTTATGGATGAGATTTTCCATATACCGCCTAAGCGTTTACTCTGAGCAGAGTGAAGTCGCCATAAGCAAGGATATACCGGGCAATCATATTTTGCACAAACAATTATAAATTTCTTCGTATTCAATGCGATGATAATATATTGCACATTATTTTAAATTGCCCATCCTTGTAACGCAAATTGCATATCAGTCTTTCTTGTGAAGCACATTCCTTCTATTAAGTCATTCGGAATCAAGAATTCATCCTCTATTATCACCGCATCATAATCATCATCAATGTCAACTTCATGATCCCATTCTTCTGTTGTCCTACATGTCTCGGCGTAGTCATTATTTGCCACCATTGTATCCGTACTACCGACTGATCTAGAACAGTAATCTTGGATAATATTTCTAATCTCCTCATTATCAACCGCATCTCCATCGTTACCCACTGGTAATAGATCAGCATCATCATCATCAGAACACTACTCACTAGATCCACTACTCATAGTCTCATAATCACAATGATATGAAGGGACTGTTTGTGCAGACGCTAATGGAGGTTCCTGCGTCTGTTGGTTCTCAATATCACTACATTAAAAATATTATTTATCATTAATTAATCAATAAGATAAATTACTACAGGTCTATTTGTGAAACATGATATAGGAAACTCACTAATGAAGGGCTTCTTCTATTGCTTCGAACCTTGAAGTACTAACCACATCAACCCTTTCAACTTGGGTTGAAGTTCCATATCTTTCTGAATTTGGAGGCTCAACGTCATCTTCACTTACATTTTTTTCTTCGACATCAACATACATGATGAGAAATTCTATTGCAGCTTGACATAATAAAACTTCACAAACTTCGTCATCTTCTACATGTGAAGCGACAAACTCGTTTCCCACATGCACTCGACAGACTAAGTTCACAGAAAACTTTGTAGGATCATACTTAAGTGCTCTAAGTATCCTTAACTTAAGCTGCTCTAAGTTTATATTTCTTGGCACATGTAAGGGACGATTCCTACCCCTAGAATAACTTGGTGCAAATTTGTCATCAACATGTAACTCGCCTCCATACAGGAGCACGAAAGTTGCACCACGTCCACTCATTATTATGCTCGTACGTGCCACTAAAAAAAAAAAACAAAAAACAAATTCTTAATATAGATTTATTTTAATTTATATTATCTCTAAATCATAATATTAACATAACAAATTCATAATATTAACAGAAGAAATTTTTTTTTTTAAACTACCAAAATATAGATTTATTTCAATTTATTTTATTTGTTTTTAATAAATTTTTCTAATAGCAAACTGTTTTTTATAGCAGCTTTGTTTTTAATAAATTTTTCCATAAAATTTTTATATATAATATATGATATAATTAACTATAATAATTTAACAAATATTAATATTATTATTCTCAATTGCTTTTTATCATTTTAATGCACATTTAGCTGTTTGACTTTAAATATATTTTAAGAGATGTAAATCAATTATATTTTAAATTGCGTATATTTATATATTAATATTAAATCTATGTTTATATTTATGAAAAAAAAATAGAGAAAGTAAATGTAGTAGGTCATTAGCTTGAGTTAATAGACCATGAATATAATGGATTGTATAGTGTCTAATGTGGATATTTAAGAGCATATTATTGTGTGGATTGTATAGTGTCTAATGAAATTGACATAAAAGTATATAAGAGTAAAATAATTATATAAAATTATAAAACAACATATTATTATAAGATTTCATAAATATATATAATAAAATTTAATACTCTGATTTAAAATATATTAAAATATTTTACTTTTTTCATATTAGGCTTAAAATATATATTTTAAAGGGGGAAATTTAGTAAAAAAAATTTATTACCTCTTACACTCATGTTAAGTCATCAATTATTTCTTAATTATAATTAGGCAACCTAGCAATGCTCTTTCTCATAATTTTATTAAATAAATCCATTTGGCCACACAACTTAATATATAATTGTTGTACATAAAAATATTATGATCACGCATGACCCATAAATTTTTCTAAAAGCAAACTGTTTTTTATAGCAGCTTTGTAAAATTTTTTTCGTAAAATTTGTAGTTAGGGCAATTTTATTGTATTTGAGTGTTAGCCACAAAATTGTCATTGATAGATAAATTTATTATAGCATAAATGATAGTTTTAATATAAATTTGTGAAAAAAAATTAGAAATGATATGTTGAGAAATAATTATATCAGATAGATGTAATATATATAGAAGATAAGGTAGTTAAAAGTAGGCTTGGGTGGTTTAGGGCAATTTCAACAAGCGATTTAAAATTAAAATTGAAGGATTCAAAAGAATAAGAATATATCAAAGATAAACTAGTAGAAGCCGCACATATCTTCTACTCATTTTATATAAAATTTTTAACCCTAAAGAGAGATTAGCTTAGCAAAAATTTAACCCTAAATCACAGATCTACAAAATATTTTAAACATTCAAAGCCTAAATGCATAAATCTATACTTAGAACAAACAAATCTTCAAATACACTCCACAAACAAAGAAATTTACAAAAAAAACTACATAACCACTTTGTAAATCATAAATCTTTACTTCTCTAAGCAAAATACACAATAATCAACATATATTTAACTTATTTAACATAAAAAATGCATAAAATAACCTTACATTACCTTATCCGGCGACGAAGGGGTGGAGCAGCGACCAGATCTCGAAATGTCGAAGAGGGAGAGGAACTGATCGGGAAGGGAAAGGTAAATAAATTACTTAAGTCTAAGTCGCACCTTTACTGGGTGACTTATAAGTCGCCCGTTAATCGGGCGACTTAGACTTAAGTCTTCAATTAGCCACATCAGCTGCCACGTTGTCCTCTGGTCGCACCTAAGTCGCCTTTCAAACGAGCGACTTTGCCTATAATTAAATTTTTTAAGCGTTATGCTTAATCTTATAGTTTAATTATTAATGTTGCTTAGTTCGAAAATTTTTCCTTTTATCTCTTGCCCACATTTTTTTCCTTAATCATATGAAGGTTTGGTTTGATAATATTATATTATATACAAGTTTTTCTTGATTTTATTTACTAAAAATAACATTTTTAGTAGACCTGTCAATTTCGGGTTACGGGTCGGGTTGACCCGAACCCGAAACTGACCGGTATTATTCGGGTTCGGGTTGACCCGACCCGGTTTTGCAAACGGGTCAATTTTCTGGACCCGAACCCGACCCGCTTCGGGTTCGGGTCAACCCGACCCGACCCGCGTAGCCGCCTCGGGATGGAACGCGAACTGGCCTGGCCTCACCGCCTCGGCCTTGCCGCCTCGGGATGGAACGCGTAACAGCTGGCCTGGCCTCGCCGCTTCGGGAGTCTCGCCGTCTCGGGACACTGCACGCGGCGCACCTGCGCGTACACTGGACAGAGGAGCTGGCGGGCAGCGGGCAGCAGAGGAACTGGCCTCGCCGGCGTCGCCGCGTGTGCGGACGGAACGCGTTGTCTGGCGGGCAGCGGGCACTCAGTGCGGAGCTGGCGGGCAGCGCAGGGGCAGCGAGCGGGCAGCGCGGGGCTGGCGGGCTGGCGGGCAGGGGGAATCGGGCAGCGCGGGGGCAGCGAACTGGCGGGGAGAGAAATTTGATTTTTTTAAAAATAAACGGGTTTTCGGGTTGACCCGGCAACCCGTCGGGTCAACCCGAACCCGACCCGTTTTTGCAAACGGGTCGATTTTCCGGACCCGAACCCGACCCGCTTCGGGTTCGGGTCAACCCAAACCCGAAAATTCCGGGTCGGGTTCAGATCGGGTTTTCGGGTCGGGTCCAATATTGACAGGTCTAATTTTTAGCCGTAATTTCCATATTATTATACTACTATTTATAAAACAATAATTACTTTTTGTTTGGCTAAAATTTTATTAGTCTTTTAATAAAAAGATTTCTAAATAATTATTTCTAATCATAAATATTTTTAGCCAACCAATAATAATTAATAATCACACGTTTTAAAATTGTAAGTAAAGATAATCATTTAGTCACAATTTTAAAAGAGAAGTTTGACTTGATTTGTCTCATAATAGGTAAATTGGAGAAATATGCATGTTTTTTTTTTTAATAATATTCTTAAAAGCATATTTTAGATTAATATGTCCATTCTTTTGGAGAGATTATTCTGTGCGGATACTGAACTGTTCAGAGGCGAATCAAACGCGCTACGTCACAAGTACACAATAGTACACAACCGCTATACACAACAAAAGGGTGATGTGGCACGCTCTGATTCGACTTCGGACGACGTCCGGTGTCTGTACATAATAATTTTTATACATTTGACTATGAACAAGTAAATTGAAATCACGCTCGAATGATATAGATTCGATAGGGGTGTCAATATTGGACAAAACCCGAAAATCTGACCCGAGCACGACATGGAAATTTTGGGTTCGGGTTGACTCGAACCTGAACCGGGTCGGGTTCGGGTTAGAGTTTTCGACCCGCTTCAGAAATCGTGTCGGGTTCGGGTTGACCCGAAAACTCGAAAATGACCCGGATTGACCCGCTGACCGAGCTTCCCGGGTGACCACCGCTGCCCGTGGCCAATCCCGAGTGGCCGCGTGAGCCCTGCCGCTTGCCCGCTGAGGCGCTGACAGAGCTGCCGCGTGATCAATCACCGGCTCTCCGCTGATCGTGGCCAATCCCCCCTTGCCCCGCTTGCCCGTGGCAAATCCCGTGTTCCCACCCCTGCCCAGTTGCCCCATTCGCCTGTGTCACTCGTGTCCGCGTGCCTGCATCTAGATGTCCCGAGGAGGTGAGGACTCGAGCCCGAGGTCTGCCGTTCGCGTGACGGTGTCCAGGCCCGCATGAGCCGTGAGGGCTAGCTAAGCTGGACAGCTGTCGCGTCCAGGCCCATCGCGCATGTTGGCACCCGTTTTCGGGTCATGTCGGGTTGGCCCAAACCTGAAGCGGGTCGGGTTCGGGTCCGAAAAACTGACCCATTTGTAAAAACCGGTCAGGTTCGGGTTGACTCGAATAGTATCGGGTCAGTTCCGGGTTCGACCCGAACCCGACCCGTTACCCGAAATTGACACCCCTAAGATTCGAACAAAGTTTGAAAAACTTTGGGTTCCTATAAGGGTGGGACCATGTTAAAGCTTTATGCAAACAAAGTTCAGACATAAATCAAATGAAGTTTGAACATAGTTGAATCCTTGTTCGAAGATGGATGAAATAAGATTTGAGCAAAGTTCGAACATTGTTCCAACATTTCAAATATGATTTGAATAAGATTCAAACATGATAAATGCACATAATAAAGTGTAATTTCGCAAGGTATAGGAAACAATTCTAATACAACATAGTATAATGCAAGAGATAACACAAAATCCACAATACAAAGAGTACAATTCAAGATATATAACACAACTAGCACAAAATATATAAATTGAAAAGTTGATAAAAATGGTTCCTGTGAAAAAAAAATGTCTATAAACCCTAACTTTCAGAAGATATTGCAATTGTAGTGCTTTAATATTTGATATTATTATTTAAAAACTAAAATTTTAACATTTCATTATAAATTAGGACAACATATAAATATAAAAGTGATTGTACAAGCACTAAAATTTTAACATTTCATTATAAATTAGGACAACATATAAATATAAAAGTGATTGTACAAGCACTAAAAGATCATTGGGATTCACAACATTTTTATCATCCAAGACATGATAATGTTGGTATGATTAGGATGACTAGTCTATTATAAAAATGCCCATCTTAATTTACACTGATCTTCATCAACACAATTACCAAAGATTGATAAATGCAAAATGCAGCATTATCAAATGTTATATACTTATCTCTAATGCTGAACACAATAAGAGTAGAGTAAAATTTTAAACTAAATGTCTTATTAATCTAATTTAGCTAGTTAACCAACGGGGAAAATTTTTTGAAATCGCCAAAGTCGTCCGTTAAAGAGGCGACATTGGCGATTTCAAAATTTTTTCGTTGGTTTGCTGCATAAATTAAATTAATAAGATACTTAATAAATTTAACTATAAGAGTATTAGCCTCGCATTACCGCATAATTTTCTCCGTAACATCCCTTCTCTAAATGTGAGCCAAACAATGTAATCTCTATCTAAATATGATTAAAATATACATATACATATATAGTACAATAATTCAAATGAGCCAGATCCAAAGGAGATAGTGAGAACGAAATAATACAACTTGAATTGTTTTTGAGCCATGCTTGAGCAATAATCAAATAATTTTCAAACCTTACACCGATATTGTTCAAATCTTGATAGAACATTGTTCAAATCTTTTTTCACCCATGGTCAAATCTTATTGAAATAATGCTTGAATCTCATTCGAACTTTGATCAAACCATATTCAAATCACAATTGAAACTTTCTCAAACCATATTTATTTAGGGTTCCAATCTTGAGTGAACGTTGTTTAAACCTTCTTCGAATATTGTTTAAATCTTTTTAAGAATTATAAATAATGTTTGAATCAAGTTTGAAAATGATTTGATTAAGATTTGAATAAGATTTGATCAATGTTTAAAGTCGACAGAGTGATGTCTAATGACATTTGGTTGGTTTAGCTGCAAATGATATTTTCTACCCTAGATAAGTAAGCATGTGAGGTCACTTGCCTTGAATAGCAAGCTAGAGATGGAGATCAAAACTTTGCCTCAAAATATTACCATCAAATGATCATATGCTACCGACGACTGTTAGAAATGTAGAAAGTACTAGGACAACGATGGTTTGGGTAGCTTCTTTTTTGAAAACTCTCGTGATAATTTAATCTAAGGATCCCTCGAATTATATTTCTACAAAAGAGGGGATATTTTGGTTTGAAGTGAACTTTCGGACATATTTCTTCAAAATAATAAATATCGGTCACATTTGATCAATTTTGGGTATTAGAAGGCATATAAAGTCAAAATTCTATATTAAAAAGCATAACGATAACCCAAAAATCGAGCAGTGAGAGAGATCACTTTGCCAACATGTTGCTATGATCATAAAATTACTATGAAGATTCCTATAAAATTTAACAATTTCTCGCAATCTAATTTTGAACAAATGAAACATGATATTTAGAATAAAAGGTCTACCATTGTAAATCAAGATAAAAGAAATAAAAATAGAAAGCATAATATGTTCAAATCAAATAAAAAACTCTTAGTTTTCAAAACTCCAATTGAGAGTTTCTCATTCTATGCTCTTCATACTCATTGTAGCACTAATTATTTTGAGGATACTTCAAGACCCTCATCACCATCAATAACAATCAAAAGTCTAGATCAATATATACAGTCTTATTATAAAATAATAATTAAAACTCTTTCTTCTTCCTTCAAACAATTTCATTTTAATTCTATATTACTGGCAAAGGCTTCATAAAATTGTTAACATCTTTGATAGATTTTCTCCAATTATTGTCTGAGAAGGGAAGTGAATAAATTTTTAAAACTGAGACTAGGGATGTGAATCAAGGAATTTATCACCCCAATTTAAATTAAGATGTGAGTGTTAGTGGCATAGATAAAAATTTTTTTTTATCAAAAAATAAAAAAAGGAGTACATGAAGCAATATAGCAAAATGATAGAAAAACAAAATACAAGATAGAATCAATCCTAAGGGCTCAGTAATCGGCCGAGGCTTCTAGCTCCCCCAAAGCTAAGCTCAAGACCATCCAATTTGATGAAGATAAACGCGAAGCAGCCAACCAAAACGACTAGCCATCCAACCGAGCAAGAGACCATCACCAAAGGTTGCCACGAGCCATCGATAGAGAAACGAGCCCCAGCCACATCATTGCCCGGCAAAACCAGCAACCAACAACAAATATAAGCCGCAGCTCCAATGAATTAGTGGCATAGATAAATAGATTTCATTTTTATATCCAAAATAACCCTAAATTTTATGAACGCATAGTTTTTATTGCTCTATTAAAATTCACTTGGCTGTTTGATAAGACTACTGTAAAACACATTTAATTTTGCAAAAGTTGATTCCTCATGAACACATCTTTTATTAGGCTTCGTTTTGGATGATTTTTTTACTACTTCTTAAAGCAGATTTTTAGTATGAAAAATTAAAAGAAGCAAGAAAGCCGTTTCAAATGAAGCCTTAGTCTTTAAATTCATTTGGTTTATTGGCATGTCTAAGGTTTCGTTTGGGACAACTTTCTTACTATTTTTTTTTATCTCGCAACCACAATTTTTGTTGGCCATTATTTTTTCGTTGCTTTGAAAAAAATTTGTATGAGGAAACTATTTTCTATAACAGCTTTAAAATTTTATTTTCTCTACAACAATTTTACTAAGCAGTAAGAAAACTGTCTCAAATGAAATCTCGTTTGGGGGAGCTTTCTTACTGCTTTCTAGTATAAACAATTATAGTTACCTATTTTTGTATTGAAAAGTGAGTTTAAAAAGCATTAAGAACGTTGTCTCAAATGAATTAAGCTTAAGCCTACACCTTCACCCTACTATTCTTTTATAATAGTTGATTCCCCATAAGCTGAGGAAGGAGATAAATAATAGTTGTTCCATCTTTATTTAATTGAATGCTACTGATTATCATCATAATATAATATGGTATATATTACTTAAATGCACTCTTCCTTCTTAAAGCATTGATGCGGTGAGATCATGGTGCATTTTTGGCATTAAACAAAGCTAGCCTTTGCATACTTTTAATAGTAAGAAATATCATCATAAATAAATATGTTAACTCAATCGCTTATCTGTTGCTAGCTAGTCTTTTTAGTTTCAGGAGAATCTCTTACCTATGGTACTTATTGCAAGTAATTGGGCAATTGAAGTGCATGTTTCTCCCCTTATGTAGTTTACTAATGCTTTGATGACTAAAATCTTAAGAATATTGAATGAAATCTTCTTCTTCTTTTGCTCCATCTTCTAGTTTCTTGTTCTTTTAGCCATGCCTTGTTCTATTTGTGTGCTTAGGCTTTGTTTAGGATGGCTTTCTTACTGTTTCTTAAAGTAGTTTTCTAGTAAAAAATTAAGAAGTAGTGAAAAAGCTGCCCCAAACGAAGCCTTAGTCTTATTCAATTGAAATTATGAGGAGTTCTAATGGATGGATGCATTGTCGGATATAGAGTGGTTATATAAATGATGAATTTAGTAGTGGTGTCACGAGTGTTTTAAAATTACATTTATGCAAATAGACTATATGTATGTGGAGAAGATTAGATGTCATCTGTATAAATATAACAATATTAAAGTTCTTTTTTGTGATGATGTTTTGATTTTGTTGTGTGTTAGAAAATTTGTGGTAGTAGAGTGAGTATTTTATATCTTAGCATTTTATAGAGATTCATACATGCATGGATCAAAGAAACTTATAAGAGGTCCCGCATTCGAAGTTTGACCACCAATCAAGAGGTCCCACATTCACCTCGATCTGTTAGTTGAAAGTTTTGACTACCAATCAAGAGGCCCCGCATTCGAAGCTCACGTATATGATGTATGTGTGAATTTGCGTTAACTGATCTTAATGTCCTCAAATAAAATCTACCTTGAAAATCATAATTAACCTAACATTAGAATAAATGCCGCTACTTATAGAGCCAAATTAAGGCTTTGTTAGGCCAACACCGTTACTGGTTTGTAAAATTGCTATAGAGAAATCAGTTTTTTAAAGTTGTAGAAAACAATTTTTTTGTAGAAATTTTTTTTGAAAGCAGTAAAAATAGTATCAAAATGAAAATTATGATTGCGATATGAAAAACAAGAGCAATAAAAAAATTTATCCTATGTAAAGTCCAAACAAATTAACATAAAAAAATTTTAGAATAAAGTGGTTGCTATAGAAGATCACAAGAGGCCAAACTCCCTTGCATTATAGCTAGCAAGGTTATTTTATCACCAATGTGTTGCGCACCAACCCTTCAGAGCCACAGCAGATGGAAAACATAACCTCCCACTAATTACTATCTTAAGTACTCTGCCTAGCCTTAAACATAACTTAATTGTCATTAATAGGGGTTTAGGGCGCAGGATTAGGTAATTAGGACGGAGTGTAGTTATGTCGGGAAAATGGTACAGTTGGCATGAGGCTACGTGTGCTATATAATTCAAGTATTGGGTCCCACGCGCAGTGGACGTAGAATTTAATTAGAAAGCTTGATTAAGCCAGCTTTGTTATTATTGTAATTATTAATGAGAAGTCGCAAGTGCATGCTGTACGGATAATGTTGCCAATGTGTAGCGGATAATGAGCTAAATAAAAGTTTTATTACATCCAGTGAACGTACGCTCCTCTACGTTCGGTTTTAGACCAAAACAGCGCAATACCGAGTTTTTTGAAAAAACTCGGTACAACTCGGTACTCGGTACTCGGTATTGCGCTTTTTTTGCCTAGATCCGAACGTAGAGGAGCGTACGTTCACTGGATAAAATAAAAGTTCGCTAAATAAGGCTTCATTTGGAAGAAAAAACTTTTTAAAACAGCTTTTTCAGTACTATAATTTTTAAATTAAATTTTTTTACTAAAAAAATACTTTAAAAATCAGTAAAAAATTGTTTCAAATAAAGCCGCTTTTTTATTATTTTTAGACGACAATCTTATTGATTCTTAAAATGACTTTTTAGTACAAAAATAAAAAAAATTTATACTAAAAATCTGCTTTAAGAAGTAATAAGAAAGTCATCCTAAATGAAGCCTAAATAAGTTGAGTTTAGCTTGAATCACTTTAGATTTGAGCTTGAGCTTGATTAAGTAAACTCGGGTTTCCTACGAATGAAAAAAATGCTTGAGCTTAATTAATTAATTGAATTCTAGCTCAAGTTTAATTCTACGAGTTGGCACATTTATTAAGAAAGATAGATCATTCATATTCAATTACTAATTATGCTAATAGATTAAAAAAAAATCAGAAATATCTTGAACTAAGAAAAAGATATATTATTTTCAAATATTTTAAAAAAATTTATAGTAAAATCATTGAATTCTAACATATTCTAAGTATGATTCATATTAATAAAATTTAAACGAGCCAGCTCAAAAGCTAATGAGTAGAGTCGGGCCTAACTCAAACTTGATTTGTTAGCTCATCAAACTTAGCTAACAAATCATTTGTTGAGCCGAATATGAACTAACCCACCAATTAACTTTTGACTCAATTAACCCCCTTACAAGAAACAAGAGGTCAGCCTCATGACATTTACAACCATTTGGTAGGATTCTAAGCCAATAGGACTATCTAACTAAAAAATTATTCAATTCAATCGTGGGTAGTGAAAAAAGCTTTATAAAATTTAAGTACTAAAAAAATGGTCTATTTAGGCTCTGTTTGAAATAGTTTTTTTACTGATTTGTAACGTTATTATTAGTAAAAAATCTATTAAAAGCAAGAAAACGCAGTGGTTCAAAGCCGTTTCAAAGGCTTCGTTTGATATAATTTTTTCCTTAAAGTAGCTTTCTATTATAAAAATTTAAATTTTTATACTAAAAAACTTCTTTAAGAAGAAGTGATAATAAAATTGTCCCAAATAAAATTTTAGTCATAAGACACTCAAAATTTAGAAAGGCGAAAAATTCTTATTAGATTTCGATTAAATTCAAATGTCTTATAACATGTCAATCAAAAAAGAAAACCTAACAGTAAATAAAATTTATTGCAGGGGAATAGCTATGACATCACAATATGAAGAGGACAGTCTAAAAAGGGCATGGAGTGATTGCTATGGCAGAGGTCCAAACAAGGGCAAATTATTAGTCCGATTATCGGACCTAAAAATAGGTTCGGACATTCAATTAAAACTTGTCACGTCGCCTGCACTTTGACTGTGCTTTAGATGCGTTTTGCCTGGGCATTTTTGACTGCGCTTTACCTACACTTTACCTGTGCTTTAACTGCGCTTTACCTGTGCTTTTGATACGCTTAATTTAAAATAATATTTTATTAGTGTCCGGACGTATCTCTTCATCCATTTACCAGACCTAATAATTTGCCCCAAACAAGGGGTGAATTCTGATAAGCCTTATTGGATATAAGAGAGGGACCTGAATGATCTGAATCACACATTTAAAAAATGTTTCTGCTATATAAATAAAAGAATAGATCAAAAAATCGAGAGGTGCATTTTGGTGTAATGTGGAGGTGAGAATGAATTAAATGAGGTGAGAATGAATTAAATTTCATATTTAATTTTTTTTTTAAATTGTATAATAAAAGGGTTAATCCTAAGTATGAGAGGAATATTTTTTATGTAAATTTTAAAATATCATAAGGAATTACAAACTTAAGTGTCCAACACGATGGAGCCTTTTCTAAGATAAGTTATCACCTTAAAAGTTGCACTATAATGATAAAATTATAAGGCTAATTTTGATATATTAGACTAAAGAGGACAATACCTATGTCATTATAACAACTATAGAGTTTTCAATTCATCTATAGTAGTGCTAAGATTTGAAATATGAGTGCGCTAATGAAAATGCTTAATTTACCTATCCTTCAAAAATAAAATCAATATCAAATATATGTCAAACACCGGAGAATTTATTACGTCCGGTCATGAAATGTCGTCCGGAGGCCAACCAGGACGTACTACGTCACCAATATTAGCATATACTTATATTACATTTCTGTATCTTCATTTATTTACAACTGTACCTATCTCTTGTCTATATAAAGAACTCTGTAATAAGCTTCTAATTAATCAATTCATATTTTCTTCTTTCCCGACTGCCTGTCTCTGTTTCTTCCCTCCTGTCTCTACTCTTTCAACCAATGCTCTGTGTATCGTCACTATGTACCGCTATGCATCGGATGATCTGGAGCGTCTTGATTATCATCCGGACAATTTCGTGACCGCATGTAATAATCTCTCCAAACACTGGGCACTACATATTAAGGTAATGACCGGCATGAACAAGTCTCAAGAACAAGCAAAATTAATTCATTTAGTTTCAGAGATCGATCCAATTTATTTAAATTCTATCAACACTAACTAATTTATCTTCATACATATTTTTCAAATTAAATAATTTTTTTTTAATATTAGATCAATTAAGATAAATTCATAAACATTAGATATATAAGATTATAATTCAAATTTTCTTAGTCAAAATTTTCAATCAATACATCAAAATAAACTGCGTAGTTCTCAACATTCAATCATAATTTGTTAATTTCATCGTAACACACAGGAAATATAAAAAATAAAATGAATCTTTTTAAATATATTTTTATACTTATAATTACCAAAAATGCCCTGGCCACCTGCAAGTAAAAACAAACACAAAACTCCAAGTTCTAAGGCCTTACAGCTGTCCGCTAAAATAAAAAATATAGAAAATATTTTAGAGCCTCATTAGAGTCTACAGCAGTATCGCGTGAGCCGATTCGGCCGGACCCGGTCTATCCGGTGTCGAATCCGGCTCTGTCCCTTTTACTCCCGACATTCATTTGATTCCAGATCACCCACTTTGGACCGTTCGATCTCAACGTCGGTGATCTCCTGCCACACGTGTGCTTCCTCTCTCTCATTCTTCGTCGAGTCCACCGCCTCCGCCCCGATACAAATCAACCGATAGCAGGTCGGACCCACCCACCGACGGTCCTTTTTCCCTCCTCGGATCTCCTTCCCATCCTCACCGTTCATTTCCCATCAACGTCTAACACTACTTTCAACAAGTTATAAACACGAGCAGCAACTAATATGCGCACTGGGTTCTTGCTATCCTACGCAGGCCGTCCCGCCTCCCTTTATAACGGCCCTCCCAGCACATTTACTCCTCCCGTCTTACAAGCCAAAATCGTACTACCCTCACTCTTTACTCTGATCATTATCGCCGGTTATAATGGCTGGTTCGCCGTCGCTAATGGAACCCAGCAGCGACACCGACAAGCTCAGCTACGAGATATTCACTATCCTGGAGTCCAAGTTCCTTTTCGGCTACGATGACTCCAAGATTTTTCTCCCTGCATCAGCGCCGGAGACGCCGGAAAAGACCCCTTCCAGCCTGGAGTCCTCACCCGGAAAGATCCGCATCCTATCCATAGACTCCTCTTGCGACAGTCTCCTAGCCGCCGCATCCGTCGTCCGTCTCGAATCCTCTCTCCGCCGACTATCCGGCGATCCCGCCGCTCGAATTGCTGATTTCTTCGACATCGCTGCAGGATCCGGCACTGGCGGCGTTCTTGCCGCCTTGCTCTTTACCCGGGGTCCTGATGGTCGACCGCTCTTCTCCGCTGACGATGCTCTCTGCTTTCTATTAAAAACCGACGCCGTGTGCGATTCGACCGGCGAGCGGAAGGGGCTTTTCCGCCGGATCTTCCGGCGATCCGTTGGCATGACTTTCCGAAAGGTGTTTGGGAACGCGACGCTGAGAGATACATTGAAGCCTTTGCTGATCCCCTGCTACGATCTAACTAGCGGCGCGCCGTTCCTCTTTTCGAGAGCGGACGCCGTGGAGGCTGATACTTACGATTTCCTGATCAGGGAGGTATGCACGGCCACCTGCGCAGGAAGGGTGGCGTCGGAGATGAGGTCGGTGGACGGCCGTGCTTGTATTGCTGCGGTCGGCGGTGGGGTAGCAATGCCGAACCCTGCTGCGGCCGCCATCACGCATGTGCTTCACAATAAGCAGGAGTTCCCTTTTGCTGCTGGCGTTGATGACCTCATCGTCGTTTCGCTTGGCAGTGGAGAACAAGATATCGCCGGCGGCTGCGCTACGCCTTCCACAGCTGAAGTCGTGCGGATCGCCGGGAATGGAATGGCCGACATGGTAAGAACTGGCGCCTCGTTTTCCCGCTAATCGTTTTGATTGACCGAATTGCCCTCGCTGCGCATGTCCTTTTTATCTGATCTCTCCGTTAGTGGACACCTTTTTTAACTATTATTTAAAAGAGAACTCATTTGTTTTACCATATAATACTTGTTAGCTATGTAGTTTTAATACAACTGTACTTTTTTTTTATTTAAAAAAGGCCTCTTAATTCATAATGTCTCACCTAACTAAAAGCTAATAGCGTCAAATTCGAAGTTTCATGGGTAGATAAAATTCTTGATCTGCTGTCATAAGGATAAGTGTAGATAAAATTTAATAATCTCACGTTGTATTATGCTGCGTGTTGCATAATTTTAATTCTTACATTCGAGCAATTTTATTTGAGATCTACAGGATTGTTGAACAACTTCTAAGATCATATCAATTAACTAACAGTAAACACCCATTTTCAGTGTAATTTTTAGCTTCGACAAATATCAAACTCGATATTTTAAAATATCTGTCGAGATCTTATTTATTAGATCATTATTTCCTTATATACAGTGAATAAGACAAATTAGTCATTACAATTATTTCTGTCACATAGCTTAAAAAAGAAGATAATGTGATTGATCCCATTGCAAATTAAAATTTATCTTTAATAGTTTAAGCAAAGTGGCTTTTTTTTATGCTTATCTATAAATAAATATGTCCGCTAAATTATTGCTTGGTTCTTGTCTTCAGGTTGATCAAGCCATAGCGTTGGCATTTAGGCAGCACAGGATAAACAATTATGTTCGCATTCAGGTAATTTTCGAAATAATCTTTTATATCAATTACATTTCCATATTATCTAATTGCACTGGAAAAGTATTTATTTACAATCCTTGTAAAAAAAAAAAAGCAGGCAAATGGGGTTGGACTCAGAAGTCCAAAATGCTCAAAGGCTGTAAGCCGTGAAGCAAAGATGATGAGGATAGAAGAGATGCTAAGTCAAAGAAACGGTGAAACTGTGCTTTTCCAGGGGAGGAAAGTATCGAAAGAGACCAATGCCGAGAAGCTGGAAAGATTGGCCGGAGAACTCATCAAAGAGCAGGACAAGAGAAGCAGATCTTCCATCCCCACCGTTTTTATTAAGCAGGCATTGACTCCGAGGACTTCGTCGGCCACCACCGCCACAACCACCACCACCTCTACCAGAAGGTCGTTGGGTTCTCCTTGATTTTCTTCAGGAAATTGAAGAAGAAGATCACTTTGCAAAGAGCCGTTATATTTATCAATAATGAAAGTCCGCATAAGTTTTTCACGGGTTCTGTAACGGCAGCCATAAATTATAGTTGGTGATGCAAAAAAACAAGCTCGGCTTCGCTTTTTGAGGCGCCATTGGAGCAGCAGCACTAGAAATACTACTACTTCTGTGTACATTGTAATTGACAAGAATCGATTTAGATTCTTAGTAAGATTTTTCTTTCTTGGGGTGTTGGTTTCCGGGTAAAGTGAGTTCCGGAGCGGAATGCTTGTTGAGGTGATTATTTATCTCCTAATAATAAGTCCTTGTACTGTAATTCCGAAGCTATTAATAAATGATTGAGAGTAAAGATTCCTTCTTGACAAGTTGCTCGTCCAAACGCTCAAGGGACTTTGGCTTTAGTTGGGATGACTTTCTATCATCTTAGATATTTCTCATTGAGTTCAGAGCAGATCTTTGGCCAATAAATGAGGTAGCACTAAATGGTTAGGATGGTCACTAAGGTTTTGTTTGGGACGGCTTTCTTGCTGCTTCTTAAAATAACTTTACTGTAAAGCTGTTTTAAGAAGCAGCAATAAAGCCGTCCCAAACGAAGTCTAAGAATGACTAAAACAATCATTCGCTTGAAGGTTAAAGGAGGTTATAATAATATCAACGGTGCAAGGTTGTAGTGCAAGTTTATGAGATAAAGCAGATTGCAGTGTAGGGCAAGATGAATCCATGATTTCAGCACAAGTGGAGTTATGGTGTTTCTCTTTGGATAAATAATTGTAGTTCTAGTGAGGTTGAAACATAGGTCTATAAGCAACAAAGGCTACTTGTGAGCCATGTTGTAATGTAGGTTTAAATAAAGTCTAACTATGTTGTAAATATGTTAACACATGTTTGGATGGAATGTTGACAAAGTGTTACAACCCGAGAAGGTCACAATGATAAACAAGTAATTCAAAATCTTTGGCAACTTTGAAAACGGGGAAAGAAACTAAAGAGAGGAGATATAAGAAGATGACTCTTTTCATTTATTACATGTTAACAAAGGATGGCTATATATAGAAGTGCAACACTAGTAAAGACTCCATAACGATCTATTAACTCCAAATACACATTAATCGCTTATAAACCATAATGACTCGGAAAGATCTACTAGTCTAACATATAATCTACCTATTTTTTTTTACTCATAATATTACTTACTCAACTTAATCATCTAATATATTTATTTCTCTCCATGGCCTTATCACAAAGCCATGAATATGATTGCAATAGAGGTTCAGACTTGAAAAATCTCGCATCTTGAATTATCATTTTGTATATTTTTCAAAGATCTAGATTCTTACTTAGCTTAGAAAGTTGAAATAATAATTTCTGTTAATATTTAAATAATATATAATATATATATATATATATATATATATATATATAATATAATATATATATATATAATATATATTATATAATATTAATATAAAATTATATAACCAAGAATTTTTATTCCATAAAAAGGAAGATACAACCATCCAACGAAACAGGAGCAAATAACAGCTAAAGAAAAAAATACACAGTCAAGCAACCGACCAGAAAAGGGGAATCACCGAAGTGTGCTCAGGTAGTTGCAAAACCCTGCGACCACTCAAATGATAAATAAGGACCCTCCAAAGGGCAAGCAATAGACCAGCAAAATCAAATCCTACACGAAGGCCAGCAAGAAGACATATTAAAAATCTCGGCCACACCAAACAATCTAACAAAAAACAGGTGCAAATCTAAATCCAAAAAGCGAGACAACCAATTAACCA
Organism: Dendrobium nobile; assembly: GCA_022539455.1. NCBI lineage: Eukaryota > Viridiplantae > Streptophyta > Magnoliopsida > Asparagales > Orchidaceae > Dendrobium > Dendrobium nobile. The sequence goes on along the minus strand of CM039732.1, from coordinate 26,717,500 downwards.
CAAAATCCAAACCAAGAAAACTCCAAAAAGCTTATTTGGGTTTCCTACGACGATGATTTTCCCCGGGGGGGTGTGACAACCATACCAACAG